>PVIA01017531.1:0-15433 GCA_004024845.1 Tonatia bakeri
CAAAGTGGGATAGGATTGAAGGTGGGAGGTGTGGATGGCTGGAGTTGGGGGGAATGGTGGGGGGAGGGGGAATGGAGACAACTGTTCTTGAACAACAATAAAAAAAGAAAAAACAATAAAATAAAATAAATAAATAAAATGATCATACATCATCTGTATAATTTACTGTGTTCACCACCCCAAATCAGGTCTCCTTCTGGCACCATTATCCCTCTTTACCCTCTTCTACACCCCCGGTGTGCCCTTTCCCTCTGGTTATCACCATAGTGTTATCTGTGTCAATGAGTTTTTCCTTAATTCCTTCATCTTTTCTACCCAGTCCCCTAAACCCCTCTCCCCTCTGACAACTGTCGGTCTTTTCTTTGTATCTTTGAGTCTGTTTCTATTTTGTTTGTTAGTTTATTTTGTTCTTTAGATCCACATGTAAGTGAAATCATATGTACTTGTCTTTCTCTGATTGACTTATTTCAGTTAACATAATACTCTTCAAGTCCATTCATGCTGTCACAAATGGTAAGATTTCCTTCTTTTTTATGGTAAGCAGCATTCCATTATGTGAATGTTCCATTGGTCTGCTTTATGATCTGTGGTTAGGCTGGCTATTTGGAAAAGAGGTCTAGGTGAGAACTCTCCACCGCACTATTCCAAAGGATACTGGATCAAAGAGATGGAGTAGAGTGAGAGTTCCTGGTAGTGTCCAGGGCAAGGTAAATTGAGGCAACTACCCAAAGATGGTTCATTTGAATGACATGTAACTATATGTCTAGAACCAAGTGGTTAGACAGTAAAAGCCTGTTCAAAGTTGTACGTTCCTCTTATAAGTTACCTTCCTAACTCACTGCCCCTAGGAAAAGTCATGGAAATCCAACCTTCAGGCTAAGATAGCCCTTGAATAATAATAATACTTCTCTTTTCTAGATTTCCTCGATGTTTCTTTTAATTTGATTTTATCTGTGTTAAATCATTCAGAGTGAGAGGAGAACTATCAACATGATTAAACTAGGCTCTACCTTAGCCCTCTCACTGGGAAGGATCAAAATATTAATACTTAAAAATTAAAAAGAATAGACATGTGCTACTTGCTCTCTAGAATTAGAGTATTGGTTCCAACTCAGGACAAATTTGGCATAGAACGTGAATTTAAAAGAGGAATGGTTGCAATGGTGCTGGTCATAGTGGTAGTTTGGTACATGTGAGATAGTGTTTATGTCTGAGTGTGGATAGGCTACAGTCACCTTATTCTATTACGGTGAAATTGAGTCCAGAGAGCTGTAGAGAGTTCAAGGAGACTATCTTAATACCTGTGATAAAACCACAAAATTTCAGAAGTGAAGTGATTTAAGGGACGATTAAATATCATATTTATTTAGCAACAGAACAGCCTAGAGAAAGTGTAAGGTTTAAAATGGTACAGTGTCAAAACCAAAGTCATCATAAGAAAACCACAGATAAATAATCCTAATAAACACAGCTACAAAAAACACTAGCAAACTGAGTTCAACAACATATAAAAATGATTATACACCATGGCCAAGTGAGATTTATCTCAGAAATGCAAGCCTGTTTCAACATATGGAAATCAATCAATGCAATACGCCAGGTTAATAGAATAAAGGACAAAGCAACATGTCAATGGATGCAGGAAACGAATTTGATGAAATCCACCACCCTTTTATGATAAAAACAGTCAACTGCCAATAATAAAAAAACTTATTAATCCTGATAAAAGGCATACACAAAACCCCACAACCAACATTGAACTTAAAGGTGAAAGACTAAAATTTCCCCCTAACATCAGGAATAAAACAAGGATGTCTGTTTTTACAACATCTCTTCAACATTGTACTGGAGGTTCTAGCCAGGTAAATTAGGCAAGAAAAGAAATAGAGCATATTCAAATAGGAAATGAAGAAAGTAAAACCATCTTTACTTGTAGAGATTTTATAAGAGACCTTAAGAATTTTACAAAAAATACAGGAATTAATAAAGAAGCTCAGCAAAGTTTCAGGATGCAAAATAAATACAAAACAATCAGCTGTGTTATTAAATACCAATAATGACAATATGAAAGTGAAATTAAGAAAACCCATTCATAAAAGCATCAAAATAATAAAATACTCAGGGATAAACTTGACAAGTGTGCAAGATTGTCCACAGAAAACAACAAAACAAAGTAAAAGTTGAAAGAAAGTAAAGAAGGCCTAAATAAATGTAGAGACACTTCATATTCATGGCTCAAGACTATTGTTAACATGGCAATACTTCCCAAAGCAATACACAGATATAACACATCTCTCAAAAATCCCATGCTTTTAAAATTTTTATTTTTGCAGAAATTGGTAAACCAAACCTAAAATTCATATGGAAATGAAAAAGGGTAAAGTTGGAGAATTCACACTTGCTGATTTCAAAACTTACTACTAAGCTACATTAATAAAGATTGTGTGGTTCTGGCTTGAGAATTGAAATGGAGATTAATGAAAGAGAATTGAGGATTCTAGAAATAAACCTATACATTTATAGTATTGATTTTTTACAAGGTTGCCAAGCCCATTCAATGGGTAAGGGACAGTGTTTTCAACAAATGATGCTGACATAACTAGATAGCCACATTCAAAAGAATGGATTTGTACTCCCGCTTCTCAGCATACATAAAAATATTAACTCATAAATGGATCACAGAATTAAATGTAAGAGATAGAACTATAAAACTGTTAAGGAAAAAATAGAAGCAAATCTTCATAACCTTGGACTAGGCACTGGTTTCTTACACATGATACCAAAATCACAAGCAACTAAAGAAAAAGATAAATTGGACTACAACACAATTAAAATTTTTTAAGGAGCTCCTACCCTTTGCAACAGCATGGATGCAACTGGAAAGCATTATGCTAAGGGAAATAAGCCAGGCGGTGAAAGACAGATACCATATGATTTCACTTTTAACAGAAACCTAAACAATAAAACAAACAAACAAGCAAAATATAACCAAAGACACTGAAATAGAGAACAGCCTGACAGTGACCAGATGAGAGAGGAGAGGGAATTTCAGGGGGAAAGGGGAAGGGTTTACAGGAACAAGTATAAAGGACACATGGACAAAAACTGGGCAGGGGTGGAAATAGGAGGGAGGTGGGGAGGGATGGCTGGGTGGGCTGGGATGGGAGTAAAAGACAGAAAACTGAACTTGAACAATAATTAAATAAAATTTTTAAAAATTATACTTCAAAAGAAGAACAGACAATACACAGCATGAGAGAAAAGTTGTGCAAATTATATAACCCATAAGGGACTTGTATCCAAAATATATCAACAAGTCTTGCCCTGACTGGTGTGGCTGAATGGATTGAATGCTGGCCTATGAACCAAAGGGTTGCCGGTTGGATTCCCAGTCAGGGCACATGCCAGGGTTGAAGGCTGGGTCCCCAGTAGGGGTCATGTGAATAGCAACCACACACTGATGTTTCTCTCCCTCTCTTTCTCCTTCCCTCCCCTCTAAATAAATAAAATTTTTAAAAGAACTCTTACAACTAAAGAATAAAAGTCAAATTACCCAATTGAAACATTCCATTTCTTTTCTTGCCTAATATACCTGGATAGAACCTCCAGTACACTGTTGAAGAGATGTGGTGAGAACAGACATACTTGTCTTGTTCCTGATATTAGGGGAAAGATTAGTTTTTCACCTTTAAGTACGATGTTAGTTGTGGGTTTGCATGTGCCTTTGACTGGGATTAGTAATTTTCCTTCTATTGTTCATAGTTGACTGTTTTTATGATAAAAAGGTGGTGGATTGGGATAGACATATCTCCAAAGAATGGCCAATAAGCACACAAAATGGTAGTCAACATCATTTGTCGCCAGGAAAATGCAATCAAAACCACAATGAGAAACTACTTCACTCACACTAGGATAGCAAAAATAAAAAAGACAGAAAACAAGTGCTAATGGCAAGGTAGAGAAATTTGAGCTCTCATCTGTGGCCAGTAAGATTGTAAAATGGTAAAAAATTGAAAAGCAGTCTGGTAGTCCCTCAGAACATTAAACATAGAGTTACCATATCACACAGCAATTCCACTCCTAGGCGTATATCCCAGGAGATTTGAAAACATGTCTCTCCACAATATTGTACACAAATGTTCATACCAACATTATTTTTTATTATTATTTTCTATCTTTTACTCCCATCCCAACCCACCCACCCAGCCCTCCCCACCTCCCTCCCATTTCCACACCACCTTCCCCTCATTATTGTCCATGTGTCCTTTATACTTGTTCCTGCAAACCCTTCCCCTTTTCCCCTGAAATTCCCTCTCCTCTCCCCTCTGAATACTGTCAGACCGTTCTCTATTTCAGTGTCTTTGGCTATATTTTGCTTGTTTCTCTGCCTTGTTCTTTACGTTCCTGTTAAAGGTGAAATCATATGGTATCTGTCTTTCACCGCCTGGCTTATTTCCCTTAGCATAATGCTTTCCAGTTGCATCCATGCTGTTGCAAAGGGTAGGAGCTCCTTAAGGAAGACACAAACAAATGTAAACATACTGTGTTCATGGATGGGAAGAATTAACATTATCAAAATGTCCATACTACCCAAAGCAATTTACAGATTCAATGCAATACCTATTAAAGTACCAATGGCATATTTCACAGACATAGAACAAACATTTCAAAAATTTATATGGAACCATAAACAACCCTGAGTAGCTGCTGCAGTTTTGAGAAAGAAAAGCAAAGTAGGAAGGATCACAATACCTGATATAAAACTGTATTACAAGGCCACTGTAATCAAAACAGCCTGATAGTGGCATAAGAACAGACCTGGACCGATGGAACAGAACAGAGATCCCAGAAATAAGCCCAAGTCTCTACAGCCAATTAATATTTGACAAAGGGGGAGCAACATAAAATGGAGTAAAAACAGTCTCTTCAACGAATAGCGTTGGGAGAACTAGACAGCTACGTGCAAAAAAATGAAACTCGAGTACCAACTTACATCATACACAAAAATAAATTCATACCAGCATTATTTGTAATAACTAAAAACTGAAACAAGCCAGATGTACATGAACTAATGAATGGATAAACAAAATATGCTATAGCCATACAGTGGAATATTATTCAGCAATAAAATTGAATGAAATACTGATCTATGCTATGACAAGGATGAACCTTAAAAACATGTTACTGAAATGAAAGAAGATTGTTTAAAAAGGCTATGAATAATATGTTTCTGCTTACAGGAAATTGTCCAAAATAGACAAATCTATAAAGAAAGTAAATTAGTATTTGCAGGGGCTGGAGAGAAGGGGAATAGGGAGTGACTGCTAATGGGTACAAATGGGTACATGGCTTCTTTTGGGGTAATTACAATATTTTGAAATTACTGTGTTGGCCAAAAAGTCCATTTAGTTTTTTGTCTGTAAAATAAGAGACACATTTTTCATTTTCACCAATAACTTTATTGATTCGGACATTTTGAGTATGTTGGCTGTCTTCCATGTGGTAGAATGTTGATCATTTTCAATCGATGTTTCAATTTGATCACTATCAACTTCAACTGGTCTACTTGACTGTGGAGCATTGTCCAACGAGAAATCTCCAACACAAAACTTCGCAAATGACTTTCAATATGTTCAGTCAGTCACAGCACCTTCTCCATACTCTTCACAAATCTTTATATTTCAGTTGTGTTTTTACCTTTCTTGAAGTAATAAACATATTAAGTTGAAAATGTTGCATATTTTCTTCCATCATCAATATTAAAATGGCTATACAAAAATTCACCAATTTTGATAAGTTTTTTAAAATAAATGCTGATATGACAGCTGTCACAATACAATCTAACAAAATTCTTTAGAATGAAGTTAAAGACAACTAAGCACTACTAGAGCCATCTTACAGGAAAAAAACAAACAAATTTTTTGGCCAACACAATATATCGTTGTGATGATTGTACTACTTTGGGAATATATTTTAAAAAAATGAATTGTATACTTTTTGGAATTATATGGCATGTACTTATGTCTCACTGAGACTGTTATTAGAAGAAGAAGGAGAAGAAAGAAGAACAGTGTGTCTGCCAAAGAGGAGGGTGTACAATGGAGCTGAAATTGAGAGTAGTGACTAAGCAACTCATTTGTCATGAAAAGTTATTACTTTCATGATTGGTCAGTATTGAAAGAAGCAAATTTGCATGTTTATGATGGCTTCTTACTTACCACCCAGGAGTGTAATAAGATGAGGAAAGCATTCACAATAAGGGGTTTTACACTCCTTAAGGGGAAAGGGACCTGGTTAAATTGACTTCAACAACAAATACTCGTTAATTTCAGTATGTGAGGCTCTGTTCCGGCTGTGCTACAGAGGAAAGAAACCTGTAAGAGAAAATTCCTGGCCTATAAATACTCTGTCCTTAACATAGGTTGAATTTGACTTTTGAGCCACAGCTCTTTCAGGTTTATGTTTTTCTTTTGCCTTTAACATGTTTTAATTATCCTCTATCTTGAACACTGACTCTTAGTGGCCACTAGATGGAAGTCTAACAACACTCACATTTTCAAGTGCTTTTTTGAGGATCACTTGATTTGTTCAAACTAGATTTGTGGCATGAACAAAAGCTGTCACTAGCTTTTAAAGTCTGAATTATCATCTGTGTTTATTGCATAATTGCCCAGTATGATTAAATTTTTGATGTTTCTGTCAGTCATTGCAATCATTCAAACCGTAAGTCTAGACGTATAACCTGTTTGGAGATGATGGAATGAGACTGGGATATGGCCATTGACCTTTTCCTCACCACTCCAGAAAATCTGTTGTACTATGTTCCTTTGTGGTAGATCATATTACTTACTCACAATTCTTCCATCTATGTCCTAATCATGACTTCATTGGTAGTGATAAATAATTCCCTGCCCCCTGATTTTGGGTGTCAATCTCACTTGTTTTGGTCAATGGTATGTGAGAAGACATAGATTTGCCAAATTTGAACAAAACATGTAAAAGTGCTTGCATGGTTAGGCTTGGCCTCTTATGTTTCTTGCATCCACCTGGGCTTGTTGCTGAATAAGGAGACATGTAGAGCAGTCATGAACCCAATGCAACCAAATTCAACCCACAGCCAAGGTACTGCCTAAGTCCTGTAAAAGTCAGTTCTGTATAGCTGTGAATGACATATTTTTTTATTGTTGTTCAAGAACAGTTTTATCCATTTTTACCATCACCCCCAACCTCCCCACCAGTACCCAACTCCCACCTTCGGACATACTCACTTTGGCTTTGTCCATGTGTCCTTTATACTTGCTCCTTGATGGCCCTTCCTCTATTATCCCTCTTTCCTCTCCTGTCTGGTCACTGTCAGTTTGTTCCTTATTTCCATGTCTCTGGTTCTAGTTTGCTCATTTGTTTTGTTGATTACGTTCCACTTATAGGTGACACCGTATGTTATCTATCTTTCACTGCCTGGCTGATTTCACTTAGCATAATGCTCTTCAGTTCCATCGACACTATTGTGAAGAGTAGGAGCTCCTTTCTTTCTGCTGCACAGTATTCCATCATGTAAATGTACTGCACTTTTTTTTGATCCACTCGTCTACTGGTAGGCACCTAGGTTGCTTCCTGCACTTGGCTATTGTAAATTATGCTGCTATGAACCTTGGGATGCCTAGATTCTTTTGAATTGGTGTTTCAGGATTCTTAGGGTATATAATCCGCAGTGGAATTGCCAGGTCAAAAAACAGTTTCATTTTTAGTTTTCTAAGGAAATCCCATACTGTTTTACATAGTAGCTGCACCAGTCTGCATTTCCACCAACAGTGTACTAGGGTTCCCTTTTGTCTACAACTTCTCCAACACTTGTTTGTTGATTTGTTTATGATGGCCATTCTCACTGGTGTGAAATGGTATCTCATTGTGGTTTTAATTTGCATCTCTCTGATGGCTAGTGATGCTGAGCATCTTTTCCTATGTCTCTGGGCCCTCTGCATGTCCTTCTTGAAGAAGTATCTGTTCAGATCCTTTGCCCATTTTTTAATTGGGTTGCTTGTCTTCCTGGAATGGAGTCGTGTGAGTTCTTTATATATTTTGAAGATCAAATCCTTTTCTGAGATATCATTGGCAAATATGTTTTCCCATATGGTTGCTTCTCTTTTCATTTTAATGCTGTTTTCTTTAGCTGTGCAGAAGCTTTTTATTTTGATAGAATCCCTTTTATTTATTCTTTCCTTTATGTCCCTTGTTCTAAGGACTCCCCTAGCACTTTTATGGAGTCACAACTTATATTTATGTCTTTTTTAAAAAGAAATATTATTTATTTATTTTTTTTTTTTTAGAGAGCAGAAGGGAGGAAAAAGGAGAGGGAGCAAAACAGCAATGTGTGGTTGCCTCTCGCATGCCCCCAACTGGGGATCTGGCCAGCAACCCAGGCATGTGCTCTGACTTGGAATTGAACCAGCAACCCTTTGGTTTGCAGGCTGGTGCTCAATCAACTGAGCCACTCCAGCCAGGGCATATTTAAGTCTTTTTGCACCTTGAATTTATTTTTGTGTATGGTGTAAGTTGGTGGTCAAATTTAATTTTTTTTTCATATAGCTGTCCAGAACTCCCAACACCACTTGTCAAAGAGGCTATTTTTACTCCATTTTATGTCCTTTGTGAAATAGTAATTGACCGGGGAGACTTGGGTTTATTTCTGGGCTCTCCATTCTGTTCCATTGGTCTATGTGTCTGTTTTTATGACAATACTGTACTGTTTTGAATACAGTGGCCTTGTAATATAGTTTGATGTCAGGTATGGTGATCCCTCCTACTTTGTTCTTCTTTCTCAAAATTGTTGTGGCCATTCAGGGTTGTGTACAGTTCCATATAAATTTTTGAAATGTTTTTTCTGTATCTGTGAAGTATGTCATTGGTATTTTAATAGGGATTGTATTGAATCTATAAATTGCTTTGGGTAATATGGACATTTTGATGATGTTAATTCTTCCAATCCATGAACACGGTATATGCTTCCATTTACTTGTGCCTTCCTTAATTTCTTTCTTCAGTGTTGTGTAGTTTTGTGAGTACAGGTCTTTTACTTCCTTGGTAAGGTTTATTCCTAGGTACTTTATTTTTCTTGTTACTATAGAAAATGGGATTTTTTTTTCCTGATTTCTGATTCTGATCTTCATTGTTGGTGTATAAAAATGCCTTTGATTTCTGAATATTGATTGGAACCCTGCTGTTTTGCCAAATTTGCTTATTAGGTCAAGTAGTGTTTGATGGACTCTATAGGGTTTTCTATGTACACTATCATGTCACCTGTAAACAGTAAGTTTTACTTTCTCCTTTCCAATTTAAATGCCTTTTATTTCTCTTTCTTCTCTGATCACTGTGGCTAGGACACCCAATACTATATTTAATAGAAGTGGTGAGAGCAGACATCCTTGTCTTCATCCTGATCTTAGTGGGAAAGCTTTTAGTTTTTGCCCATTGAATATGATATTGGTTGTAGATTTCTCATATATGGCCTTTATCATGTTGAAAAATGCTCCCTCTACTCCCACTTTGTTGAGTGTTTTTTTTTTAATCATAAATGGGTGCTGTACCTTATCAAATGCTTTTTCTATTGATATGATCATGTGATTTTTGTCTTTCCTTTTGTTTATGTGATGTATTACATGTATTGATTTGCAAATGTTGTGCCATCTTTGCATCCCTGGCATGAATCCATGTGATCATGGTGTATGATCTTTTTAATGTATTGCTGGATGAGGTTTGCCAATACTTTGTTGAGGATTTTAGAGTCTATGTTCATCAGTGATATTGGCCTGTAGGTTTTTTTCTTTGTTGCATTTTTATCTGGTTTTGGAAATAGGATGATGCTGGCTTCATTACAAAAGTTTGGGAGTCTTCCCTCTTCTTGGATTTTTTGGAATAGCCTGGGAAGAATAGGGGATAGCTATTCCTTAGATGTTTTGTAAAATTGTCCTGTGTAACCATGCAGTCCAGGGCTTTGTGTGCCAGGAGTTTTTTTTTTTTTTTTTTATTACTGCTCTTTGATTTCATCAGCTGTTATTGATCTTTTCAAGCTTTCTGCTTCTTCTTCACTCAGTTTTGGAAGATTATATATTTCTAGAAATTTGTCCATTCCATCCTGGTTTTCAAATTTCTTGGCATATGGTTCTTTGTAGTAATTTCCTACAACCCTTTGTATCTCTGTGGTATCAGTTGTAATCTCTCCTCTATCATTTCTGACTTTGTATATTTGGGTCCTCTCTCTTTTTTTCTTGATGAGTCTACTTAAAGGCTTGTTGATTTTGTTTATGTTTTCAAAGAACCAGCTCTGGGATTTATTGATCCTTTGGATTGTTGTTTTATTCTCTATGTCATTTAATTCTGCTCTGATCTTGGTTATTTCTTTCCTTCTACTCTCTCTGGGCTGTCTTTGTTGTTTCTCCTCCAGTTCTTGTAGATGTAGAGTTATTTTTTTTTATTTGAAATGTTTCTATCTTTTTTAGGTTGGCCTGTATCACTATGAATCTCCCTCTCAGGACCATCTTCAGTGTGTCCCATAAATTTTGGACTGTTGTGAGTTCATTTTCATTTTTTTCCAGAAATTTTTGGATTTTTTTCTTGATCTCATTCTTAACCCACTCATTGTTTAATAGCATACTATTCAATCTCCATGAATTTGAGTGTTTTGGAGTTTTTTTCCTTGAGGTTGGTTTCTAATTTCAATCCCTTGTGGTCTCAGGAAATGCTTGATATGATTTCAATTTTCTTGAATTTGTTGAGGCTTGTTTTGTGTCCTATCATGTGGTCTATCTTTGAAAATGTTCCATGTGCATTTGAAAAGAATGTGTACTTTGCTTCTTTGGGATGAAATATTTGATATATATCAGTTAAGTCCCTTTGATCTAGGACAATGTTCAATGCCACAATATCCTTGCTTATATTTTGTTTGGAAGATCTATGCATTTTTTATAGTGGGGTGCTAAAATCCCCTACTATAAGTGTGTTGTTGTTTTCAATATCTTTCTTGGAAGTCCTCCAAGATTTTCCTTATATATTTGGGTGCTCCTATGTTGGGAGCATATATGTTTACAATGTTTATGTCTTCTTGACAGATTCTTCCCTTGAGTATTATGAAGTGTGTTTCAATGTCTCTTTTTATGGCTTTTGTTTTGAAATCTATTTTGTCTGATATAAGTATTGCTACTCCAGCTTTTTTTTCCTTTCCATTTGCTTGGAATAGTTTTTTTCCAACCCTTCACTTTCAGTGTGTGTAAGTCTCTTTTTCTGAGGAGGGTCTTTTGTAGGCAGCATATGTGCAGATTATGTTTTCTTATCCATTCAGCTACCCTATGTCTTTTGACTGGAGCATTTAATCCATTAACATTTAAGGTTATTATTGATAGGTATTTATTCATTTTCCCCCTTTTGTAGCTGTGTTCCTCTCTCTCTCTCACTTTTTTAATTCCTCTTCTTATAGCAACACCTTTAGCAGATCTGGCAGTGCAGGTTTGGTGGAGGTGTATTCTTTCAGCCCTCTTTTGTCTGGGAAACTACTTATTTCACCTTCCATTTTAATTGAGAGTCTCAATAGTTAGAGTAGCCTTGGTTGCAGGCCTTTGCTATTCATTACTTGGAATATTTTTTTGCCATTTTCTCCTGGACTGCAGTGTGTCTATTGAGAAATCTGCTGCTATCCTTATTGGAGTTCCCTTGTGTGTTACTTCTGGTTTCTCCCTTGCTGTTTTTAAGATTCTCTCTTTGTCTTTAAAACTTGGCATTTTAATTATGATGTGTCTTGGACTTTGCCTCTTTGAGTTCATCTTGATTGAGACCCTCTGTGCTTCCTGAACTTGAGTGATTTTTCCCCTCTCCAGGTTTAGGAGGTTTACTGTCATTATTTTTTCAAACAGGGATCCCTTGCTCCTTTTCTTCTCCTTCCGGTATTCCTATGATTCAAATGTTGTTGTGTTTCATGTTGTCTTAGAGTTCCCTTAAGCTATCTTCATATTTTTTCAGTCTTTTTTTTTTCATGCAACTGCTCTACCTGGGTGTTTCTTTCCACCTTGTCTTCCAGCTCACTAATTCGGTCCTCTGCTTCATCCAGCCTGTTTATAATTTCTTCTAGTGTGTTTTTCATTTCAGAAATTGTATCCTTCATCTCTTTCTGGTTTTTGTTTATGGTTTCTATTTTATTTTTCATACTTTTGTAGTTCCCACTCAGTTCCTTGTAGTTGTCTGTGAGTTCCTTGAGCATCCCTATCACCATTCTTTTGAATTCTATATCTGATAGTTTGCTTGCCTCCATTTCATTTAGCTCTTTTACTGGGGAGTCTTCCATTCCTTTTGATTGCAGAGTTTTTCTTTGTCTCCCCATTTTAGGTGACTCTTTTTGTTTGTTTCCCTGATTCCTGATGCTCTGCTTTGCTAGCTGTCTTTGTAGGGTAAAATTCTATGGTAGGAGTTCTATGGGACTCAGTAGTGTGGTCTCTTGATATTCTTGTCTGGGTGTTCTAGGTTTGCCCTTTCTTCTGTTTGTGTGGACTCTCTTGTTTCACTTGGGTTTTACCTGTTGGTGGTTCCTTTGTTGGTGGGTTCTCTCCTCCAGTGGGTTTGCTGGTGTTCATAACTCCTACTTTATCTCGTATGTGATCTGTGGCAGAGCTAAGGCAAAATGGATTAAGATGGTGGGAGAGTATTCTATGGGGTTTAAAGTGCCAATAATATAGAACAGATAGAAGATCCTTTTGAAAAGCACCATGATAACTGTGATATTTTACCCAACTACCCACTTTTATAAAAGGTGGAAAAGACATAAGACTCTTATTACAGGGGAGAAGGAATGTGAGCTAAATCCAGAAGACAGAGCCCTTATGAGAGGTCAGATGGTGAAATATACTGAGAGTAAAGGATAGAAAGTAGACTTTTCTAAGTGTGTGAGAGAATAGAGTTAACCACACCAGTAATAAAGCTTCAGAAGATAGTGAAATGGGCTAAGATCAAGGAGTGGTGCTGTGTAGTATTTACAATAATGTGGAACAACAATTATTTACAACAATAGTGGAATAACAATAATATGATAAGAACTATATGATCTGAATAAAAAGAATAGACAGTAAAAGACAAAGAGTAGTGTGTTATTTGAATACAAGTGAAGTGTAAAAAGAAAAATTAAGATGCAATATGAGGTCCCATTTGTTTATTCTTTCCTTTATGTCCCTTGCTGTAGGGGACATATCAGTGAAAATATTGCTGTGAGATTTTCCTGCCTAAATGGGACCTTGTCAAATTAAAAAGCTTCTGCATGGTTAAAGAAAACAGCATTAAAATGAAAAGAGAACCAACTATGTGGGAAAACATATTTGCCAATGATGCCTCAGAAAAGGGTTTGACCTCCAAGATATATAAAGAACTCACACGGCTCCACTCCAGGAAGACTAAAAACCCAATAAAAATGAGCAAATGACTTAAACAGACATTTCTCCAAGGAGGACATACAGAGGACCCAGAGACATGAAAAGATGGTCAACATCACTAGGCATCAGAGAGATACAAATGAAAACCACAATGAGATACCACTTCACACCAGTGAGAATGGCCATCATAAACAAATCAACAAGCAATAAGTGTTGGAGAGGATGTGGAGAAAAGGGAACCATAGTGTACTCTTGGTGGAAATGTAGACTGGTGCAGCCTCTGTGCAAAACAGTATGGGATTTCCTTAGGAAACTAAAAATGAAACTGTCTTTTGACCTGGCAATTCCACTGCTGGGATTATACCCTAAGAACCCTGAAACTTCAGTCCAAAAGAACCTATGCATCCCAAGGTTCATAGCAGCACAATTTACAATAAGCAAGTGCTGGAAGCTACCTAAGTGCCCATCAGTAAATGAGTGGATCAAAAAACTATGGTATATTTACATAATGGAATACTATGCAGCAGAAAGAAAGAAGGAGCTCATACCCTTTGTGACAGTATAGATGGAACTGGAGAGCATTATGCTAAATGAAATAAGCCAGGAGGTGAGGGGCAAATACCATATGATCTCACCTTTTACTGGATCCTAATCAACAAAACAAACAAGCAAGCAAAATATAACCAGAGACTTTGAAATTCAGAACAATCTGACAGTAACCAGAGGGGAGGTGGGAGGGGATAATGGGGGGATGTAGGGAAGGGTTTTCAGGAATAACTATAAAGGACACATGAACAAAACCAAGGAGGGGTAGAAGCAAGGGATGGAGGTGGGTATGGCTGGGAAGGGAGTGGGGAGTGGTAAATGCATATAACTGTAATTGAACAATAAAATAATTGAAAACAAATAAAAAATGCAATATGAAAGAGAGAACAAGGAAAGCCAGTCAAACAATGCAATTAAGCAAACAAAATGAAGAAAACTAAACAGAAAGAAGAGATAAAAAATAATAAAATAGGGGGAGGAAGATGGCGGCGTTGTGGGGGGAGTCCTGATTCCCTTCTCCACTGCTCGAGGGAGAATTTGGCCGATCTGAGGAGAGACAGAACAGGAGACCACCGATATCACAACATTTATGAAAACAGGACATCAGAAGTTGACCAGACATTGAAAAAACAGATGGTAGGAGCACGTCTTCGGGAACAAAGGGGCTTGTGCTAGGAGCAGAGAGCCAGCAGACGCCTGCAGAGAGGGGCGGGCGCCCTGGGAGAGAGTGCCGGTGCCCATGAGGAGTGGGCCAGCGGGCGCCCGCGGAGAGAGGGCCGGCGCCCGTGAGGAGCAGGCTGGCGGGCGCCTGTGGAGGCTGGGCTGGCGCCCAGGGAGAGAGGGCCGGTGCCCGCAGAGAGTAGGCCGGCGCTTCGGGGTCTGTCTCCAGGCATCCGGGAGAGCAGAGAGTCGCTGCCCCGTCCCCATCCCCAGGCAGGGATCGAGAAGCAGAGGCAAGGGAGCTGTACGCACCTGCGAACTTTCCCGGGAGCAGTGAGTGCCCAGTCTGCCGGAACAAGGGAGGCCTTGCTGTGGGCGCCCACGCCCCCAATCAGGGGAGTGTGTGGTTTTCGGGAAGACTGAGACCCCACGGCCAGCCGGGAGCAAGGGAAGCACTTCCGGAGCTGAGGTGATTCGGAGCGGGCGCGCACCCTACTGGGGTTGCTGACTTTCGAGCCAGGGAGCCGAGAAATTACACAGCGCTTCACAGGTCCCCGGGGCCCAGGGCAGCAGGGGCAAAGGGAAATACGTGACCCCTCCCAAACCCTGGAGGGTCCATCGCGAAACCAGAAGAGGGACTGGGCTTCCCGAGAGCGTGGAGCCCACAGAGGTGAAGTACGGGACTCCTAGCAGCCCCGCTCCGGCACTGTGAACCCGGAAGAGAGGTGGGTGCTTTGCTGAGCACAGAGCATGTGGTGGCGAAGCTGGGGGAGGGGCGCAACCCCTTGCCAACTCGAAGCTTGCGCCCTGAGCCCAGACGG
>PVIA01017532.1:0-15430 GCA_004024845.1 Tonatia bakeri
GTTTCAAGGTTGCACAGCCACAGCTCACGCAGAGGTAGAGAAATACCTTCTTCTTCACATAAAACTGTGTCTTCCCCAGCCTATCATCAGTCAACACAGTAGCAGAAATAGTGAATCCATCTCTCTTCCAGCCTGCAAATGACACACAAGTGTATCTCAGAGGCTGAATTTCATTCACACCTGGAATTTCAATTACTAGCAGTTGGGGGAAAGTTATTTTTAAACTTTCAATCTCTCTAATATAAAAGGAAACCAAAGAAATTAAGCATATTGTGAAATGTGCTGCTATGAAAGACAAATACCATATGATCTTACCTATAAGTGGAACCTAATGAACAACAAAAAAAAGCAGAAAAATACAATCAGAGATACTGAAATTAAGAACAAACTGACAGTAGCCAGAGGGGAGGCAGGGGGTATAATATTAGAGGGAAAAGAAGGAAAAGGTTTTCAGGAACATCTATAAAGGGCACATGGACAAAATTAAAAGGGGCTAGGATCATGTGTGGCAATTGCAGATGGCTCGGGGTGGGGGTAAAGACAAGTATACTTGAACAACAATAAATAGAATTTTAAAAAGTAAGCATACATGCCTAGTGCCAATAGAAAATACACAGAGTGTATTAGTCTACTTGTAGTCTGTGCAATGCTGGGAGTGACCCACACCAGAGAAGCCTTGAGTCTGTCATGTGATATCATAGAAAAATGCTTGGTCTTCTTTCTTGGATTTTAGAAAGAGCATCTAAAACATTGGAAATTTTCTAACTGGTGTGGGTGATGAATGTCTTTTGTTGTGATGAGGCAACCCTTGGAAGGCCTCTGGATAGATGGGAGAATGAGGGCAGGTCACCTGAAAGACCAAGTTCTAACTAACTAAAAGCTTGGAATTTTCCACTGTCAAAAGAAGAGGTGTTTCAATACAAAGAGTATTTTTGTGAGTCTACTTGAACCAAACATGATGATGATTGTGGGGAAGAAAATCTCAATGGATTGAGAAAATAGTCTGAAGAATGGCAAATCTGCACCATATTTTATACAGTGCTGTCACATCCAGGGACCTATGGGGTTATGTGATATTTATCGACAATAGATCAAGGAGGTGGGAGAAAGAAAGCAAATGCAGAAATCTCTGTACTGGGTAAAAAGTAGAACAAATAAGACCCATACATTTTTTATCTTGGGTGCTATAGGAAAGTCAGCATTAAGAATTAACACAATAACAGTCCTGGCTGATGAAGCTCAGTGGGTTGAGCACAGGCCTAGGAACCAAAGGATTGCTAGTTCAATTCCCAATCAGGTCACATACCTGGGTGGTGGGCCCAGTCCCCAATGAGATGCAACCACACATTGATGTTTCTATCCCTCTCTTTCTGCTTCCTTTCTCCTCTCTCTAAAAATAAATAAATAAAATCTTAAAAACGAATTAACTCAGTAACAATGGTAATGAGAAGATATGCGGTCCCTGGTCTCTGCTTTGGTGCAGGCAGGAGTCTGAGAAAAATAAAATTACCCTGACATTTTAAAGGTAGGTTATGGTAGAGAGAAAAGACAATAAACACCCTCAGTTAAGGTAAAGATTGACCTTTGTCAGGAAAGATACCAGCCTAGGACATGACTGCCCACCATGACTCACTCTGGGTTAAGAGTTTTCATTTCAGACCATCCTCTGTGGTTACTTAAGTTTATGTAATGCAAGTCTCACCATGCAGGCCTTCCCTGAGCTTGTCGGGTTTTCCTAAATCTGGCCCCTTTTTTGTCCACACTGCTTTGGTTATGAATCAGCCAAAACAATGCATTTGTGACTAATGTTTCAGTTAGACAATACTGTCTCAAGTGATAGGAAGGGAATTTTAGGGAGTCTTGGTGGCAGCATTTCTCTTGATGAATGATCAGCCATTGGTGATGCAGCAAAATCTTAATTTTGAATGGAAGTCAAAGCTTCTAAAAAGAGAAAAGCAGGTAAATGGGGGGTAGCTGACCCACAGGCCTTTATTAGAAAAACACTCTAGATTCTTTCGAACCTCTAAGCTATCATGGACTAAGTGTTGCTTCCTCATTTCCCTTTTGTTCATCCTGAACTACATTTATTTAGAGTTTGAGAGCACGCTATGCACCAAACCACTTTTAAGAGTCTGACCATGAGATGGAATCTTATTTACTATGACCCCCCTATTATTAACTATTAAGTGTTCATTTTTAATCTGATGTCTGCTAGTTGTGCACTTGGAAGCTGTCACGGTAAGGTTTATTTGGGGCCAGGCTGTGAGAACACATGTAAATTACAATTACAGTCTGAAAGTTGGACAGGTGAGGAGGACGGTAAGAGTTTCATAAGTACCTTCCTCTGCTTCAGGATTAGGTATAAAGGGCTGTGTTTTATAGTCACTTCAGCTCTCATTTGAACTAATATAGTTAGTAGTTCTTGTGGCATTAGGGTGTAAGGACATTCACCAGATTTTGTTCTAGGATTTATTTATAAAACTCTTCTCTCCATATTTTTATTCCAGTAACCTTCTACCAGTTTCCTTGATCTTAGTTTGTCTCTTTTTACTCACTCAGAAATAAACAATTTATTACAAGAAACCACATATTTTTTTCCTATTAAAATACACAGGTCACTTCTTTTTGCAGTCACATTACTTTTCAATTTCTAAATGTTACCAGAAATGGGGCCTGGCCCAGGGCAGGTTAGCAGAAAGATTTCCAGTGGTGCATAGATTTGTGACCTTGTGCAGGAAGAATTTCACAAAATAAGCCCAGGTAATTTTTAGGTTATGTTTGTTAAGCAGGCAGACAGTGAAACAAGATTAGGCTTAGATTAAAAATATTAGCAGAAGAAAGACTGGGTGAGGCTACTCGGCTCTCTTACAATATTATGGGAAAGATGTGAGATTAGGAGGTGATGCTCTCATCTTACTGCAGAATCATAGAAAAGCGGACTTGTGGAAAGGGTTTTGAGGTGTTTGCTTAGCGTGAGCTGGCACTGCCCATTGCTCCTGGATGCAAGTCTTGTTTGGGACCCCTAAGAGGTTTGAAAGCTAAAATTTACTTAAAAAAATCAGTTGAAGTGGCACTGAAAGAGTACACACTGGATTCTTTTTCTTGAAGAGTTTTATTTCTTTCCAAAGGTAAAAATTTTAGGCGAGGTCTCACAAAGGATCTCAATACAATATTCATCAACTTTTTCAGATGTACCCTTGCAGGCCTGTGATCTCCACTAATTGGTCAGTACCAGGGCAGAAGGTCTAAATTACATGACCAGCTATATGTCAGGTGTGGAAAAGCCATCCTGAAACCAAGGTCTACCACATGTTATGTTGGTTTCCAGGTACCCAGGTCTTTTCACCCTCCTGGCACTGGTGTCTGGTTGTAAATTGCTCTCCCAGGTTGTTCAGCCATCTTTCTCAATTTCCCGATTTCACTTGCCAATGAATATTCCTAGACACTTACCAGCCTGTCTCAAAAGAAAAACCACGAAAAGAGCATTTTTGATAATATATGTTATCTTACACATGTTAGAAATTATTAACAATTATGCTATATACACACTGAGAAATGCCCAAAGAAGAAGTATAATTATTATTATGACTAATATTAGCAGATAGGTAAATACATTCAAATTTACAATGTTAAACATCAATTTGTAGACATAAAAGTTTTGTTGATGTCTTGGGACACCTGTATATCTCTGATATCAGCAACTTGCATCCTCAAAATACCTTTGATTGCAAACAGTAGAATCAAGTATCAGACGTAGGGGTAGGTGTAGATTGGCTTTTGGGGCCCTGTTAATGTTTTTTAAAATATATTTTATTGATTGTGGTATTACAGTTGTTCCATTTTTTCTCCCCTTTTTTACCCTCTGCTCTGTACCCCTCTCTCACCATTCATGTTCATTGTTCATACATATAAGTCCTTTGGCTTTTCCATTACTTATACTATTCTTAACCTCCTCCTGGCTATTTTATAGCTACCACATATGCTTCTTATTCCCTGTACCTTTTCCAGAATTTTCCTCCCACACTTCCCCAAAGATCACTCTCCATGTGATCTCCATTTCTGTGAATCTCTTCTTGTTCTAGTTGCTCACTTAGATTTTGCTTTTTTTAGGTTCAGTTGTTGACAGTTGTGTTGTCATTTTTTGGCTTCAGTTGTTGATAGAGTTTGTTGTCATTCTACTGTTCATAGTTTTGATCTTCTTTTTCATAGAGAAGTCCCTTTCTCATTTCATATAATAAGGCTTGGTGATGGTGAACTTTAACTTGACCTTGTCTGGGAAGTACTTTATCTGCCCTTCCATTCTAAATGATAGCTTTGCTGCAGAAAGGAATCTTCTCTCTAATTCCTAGCTTCTCATGGCTTTGAATACATCTTTGTAGCCTCTTCTTGCCTGTAAGGTTTCTTTTGAGAAATCAGCTGCCAGTCTTATGGAAACGCCTTTGTAGGTAACTGACTCCTTTTCTCTTGCTGCTTTTAAGATTCTCTCCTTATCTTTAATCTTGGGTAAGGTAATTATAATATTCCTTGGTGTGTTATTCCTTGAGCCCAAATTCTTTGGGACTCTCTGAGCTTCCTGGACTTCCTGGAAATCTATTTCTTCTTTCAGATGGGGGAAGCTCTCCTTCATTATTTGTTCAACTAACTTTTCAATTTCTTGCTCTTCCTCTTCTCCTTCTGGCATTCCTATGACTCATATGTTGGAGTGTTTAAGGTTGTACTGGAGGCTCCTAAGGCTTCTCCTCAATTTTTTAAATTCTTGTTTCTTCATTCTGTGTTGTTTGAATGTTTATTTCTTCCCTGTGGTACAAACCATTGATGTGATTCCCAGTTTCTTTTCCTTCACTGTTGGTTCCCTGTATATTTTCCTTTATTTCACTCATCATAGGCTTCACTTTTTCATCTATTTTGAGACCATACTCAACCATTTCTGTGAGCATCCTTTTTACCAGTGTTTTGAACTCTGTATCTGATAGATGGGCTATCTCTTAATTGCTTGGTTGTATGTTTTTTTGGAGTTTTGATTTGTTTTTCTTTTTGGGCCATATTTTTTTTGTCTCAGCATACCTGTTACATAGTAAGGGGTGGAGCCTTAGGTATTCACTACGGTGGGAAAACCCCATAGCTGCATTGAGGTGCTGTATGTGGGGGAGGGGCCCAAGGGGGAACCATGCCACTTGCTCAGCTCTCTTTGGGTTCACATTCACTTCCCCACTACCCACACGCAAATTGGGCCCTTCAGGTGCTGATTTCAGGTGGGTGGGTTTGTATATATTTTAGGGCTCTGTGAGTCTCTCCAACTGTCTCTCCTGTGAGGCTGGGAGTTTATTCCATTGTCTCAACCTCCACAGGTTTTTTTTCAGTCGGAGGGTTTGAGGCTTTATTTTCCCACACTGGAACCCTTGGTTGTGCAGTCTGTCTCACTCCCCAGTCACTTCTCCCAGTTAGTTTTTCTGCAAGCAAATGTGGGAATGTCCTCTCTACAAACCCCTGGCTTGCCCACCCTGGTCTTCCAGCCGCCTCCTTGTCACTAGTACTCTCGACCCTGTCTGATCATCTGGACCACCCCCCCTCCCCCGATCTGGATGAATGTTTCATTTTTAACTCTTTGGTTTTCAGGTTTCCATGAAGTTTGATTTTCTGGCAGTTCATGTTATTTTTTGTTTTTAAATTTGTTGTCCTTCTTCTGATTGTGTGAGGAGGCATAGTGTATCTACCTACAGCTTCATCTTGGCCAGAAATCCTCCTGTTAAAGTTCTTTCCAAAAATATTGGTGAGTGTCGTTTTTTAATGATTATTGACTTATTTATTTTTAGAGCTAGGGAAGGGAGGAATAAAGAGTTGGGGAGAAACATTGATGTGTGGTTGCCTCTCACAAGCTCCCCAACTGGGGAGATGGCCTGCAACCGAGGCATGTGCCCTGACTGGGGATACAACCTGTGACCCTTTGGCTGGGAGGCCAGGGCTCGATCCACTGAGTCCCACTAGCCAGGGCAGTAAGTGTCTTTAATTGATGCCTCTTCCATTGGACACAATATGCTATTGTTTTTGAAGTCATCTTTGCCCAAGAGTCCACTTGTGAAATGAATATCACTGATTTATCAGTTCTGACATGTTGATTATTTTTTTAATAATAATGCAGACTGACATTGTTTAGTAAGATTGATCTATATGCCCCTTTGTTTAGATGCATATGGTGACCAGTGATTGTTTAATGAAGAGAAATCTATGTGTTTCCCCAAATAAATAAATTTTAGGTTAAAAATCTTTTAAGTGATGTGGATTAATATCTTCTGAAAATTTAATTAGTGAAGTTATAATTGTACTTTTTGTATGTTTCACCGACCAGATCCTTAGGGTGATGGATGTATGAGAATATTATAAATTAGATGCATATGGTGACCAGTGACTGTTTAATGAGGAGAAAAGCTATGCGTTTCCCCAAATAAATAAATTTTTTATTAAAAAGCTTTTAGGTAAGGTGGATTAAGATCTTCTGAAAATTTAGTTAGTTAAGTTATAATTGGACTTTTTGTGCATTTCACCAACCGAATACTTAGGGTGATGGACACATGAAAATATTGTAAAATAAGCCAAATACTAGAAAAACTTTTTATTATTTACCAGGGAAATGAGCCCCTCAGTCTCTATAAGTCATGGAGAATTCCACAGTTGGTATTAATTTTTCTCAATTATAATTTACCTTTGTTAACTAAAGCTATTGCTCTAATGCAAGAAAATGACTCAACCCAGCTAGTAAATATACAGTTTATAACTAACACATATTTGTATTCTTGAGATGGTAGTATTTATATACAATTCAACTACCATATTTTAGGTGGGTCTGGGGAAAGTGGGAAATATATTTAGGAGTAGTTGAATAATTTCTAGTATCATATTTGGACAGATAGAACATCTGCTACAGACTTCCTAAGCTACAGTAATTTCCAGTGATATTGTTTACTTCATGAAATCATACTTTTAAAAACCCAAAGTGTTAGTTCATATGTATGTTAAAGTATCAATAATTGAGTCCCTACCAGTAAGATTGGTTTCTGTTTGATGCCATATATGTTTGTATAATTTAAAGTTGCCCCATTTGTTGCCTGGCCCCCTTTTCCTTTTCTGCAGTGGTCCACTAGAACTGTAAAAGAGAGTCTTTCTTTGATTTTATAGGAAGCAACATGCATTCTCAGCTCAAAGTAATTTGACTGCTTAATACTGCCCACCTAGCTGCAGCATCAGCTAAATGAATTCCTTTTGCTTTCCTGGTAGCAGTTTTAGAAGTCTTCAGATTTTGATATTTGCCAATTGTTTCCATACCTGTATAACATCAAACAATTCTGCTACCCATTTTCTATCTTTAAAGTACTTCCCTGAGAAAGTTCAGAAGCCTCGCTGCTTCCACAACATCAAGAGTTTTACACCACACCAAGGACATAGCTACTGTTAGTGCAAATATGAGGAATTTAATTTTTTGAAAATTGACAAGCCCAAGTTAGAACAATTATTTCAGATTGTTGGGAATTTCTTACTCAAGGAAATGAAAACCTTTAGTCATGTTCATCATAGAAGTTATTGCCTATCCAGCTTGGTAACATTATTGTTCATCTTTCACGGATTCATATGTAAGCCACATTAAGTCAGCATCAGTAAAGAGTTTCCTGTGAACCATCCCTGGAAACAAAGAGATGGTCAGTGGTCAAAATGCAGCCATGGATGTCTTTATTCTGCAACAAAGGCAGCAAACTTGCTGTGATAAGACTGTTACATCAAGGTGAAAACAGTAGGTGCAGAAAGTGAGACACTTACAGAAGTTAAGTGTTGAGTATAATGGGAATTCAATGAAGGTTCAAAAGAATGAAAACATAAAAAATGGAGAGCCCATAGCTATCTTTTCTGTTTTTTCACATAGTGTGTCTGTAGCCAAAATGCCTGTCAAGCAAGGAAAAACCTCTTTTGCTTCTGAGTCTAATTTCTGCCAATAATATCCTATAGGTCTATATTACTCTGTAAGAATTATAGTTAAAACTTCCAAAGTATTTTTGTATAAAAACTGAGAAAATGTGTACTAAGTATGCGTCAGAATGTGAGCTTTAGATAATTATTTAGAGATTTTACTTCTTGCTTTCCTTTGCAGGGGTGAGGAGGGAGGCAGATTCCATGAATTAGATAAGGTCAATTTGACTTTGAGAAAACATATACAAACTGGAAAAAATTTAAACTTATGTAACAATATCCAGTGACACACAGGATCCTCTAAATTTCTTTCCCTATTTTAAAAGAGGAAAAAAACAGATTTTACTGAGTCTTTCCAGGATAATTAATATCTATCTTTAGTTATGAGATGGTTAATCTATTTTACTTAAGGTTATCCTTTGAGATCTGATGTCCTTTCCTTGCGAGCTGTTGTAATAGGAAAATTGTGGTCTTCTGTAAATGTAATAATTTCTTAGAGCATGAAAGTAAATGGAATTGTAATATCTGAGAGAAATAGGTAGGGTTCTCTGTATATCACTGGGGCATTTTATTTTAAGTAAAATTGGCAATCCTTCCAAGTGAAGGCAAAGATATATTGACTGTACATTATTTTTTACTGAAGTGCTAAACAAGGTACTACATAAATTATGTACTTAAAATGTTTAAAGTCCACAGGAATGGTTGATAAAAAAAGTATGTGAATTTGGAATCATAGGATATCTGGAAATAACTATTTTATTTATAGCTCTGAGATTATGTACAAGTCTCCATTATTTTTATTTGGTTTCTTTCCTGGCAAGTTTGGAGAATTACAGGAAGTTTTACATAACTTATGTCTCCTTTTACAGTAATTTTGTATAATACGCTTAATTCTAGCTAGTGTATTAGGTCTTCAAGTAAAATGGCAAATATTAGGCAGAAGCAAAGTATCATCAATAGTTATTGTAATAGGAGTGGCTGATTAATCTCGACAATATCTGTACTGGAAAGAACTCAAAGTTTCATTGGAACATCCTGCAAGAAACATTTAGTCACAAGATTTCTTCTCTTCTTCTGAAAGTTCTTTTATAATTATTATTTTCCCAAATGTTTCAGTATTCAAATTCATTTTATGCTTCGAGGAACAAATAAGTGGCTGCCATGAGTTTAAACAAAATCTTTCTGTCAGGTAAACTGAGGCTGATTAGACCAGTAAATTCATAAGGTGTCTCATAACAATTTGTAGTTGGAAAGGGACAGATGGTGAACTTCCCCTGTAATAGTAACTAATTTCTTTTTAACTGTTGCTAAGAGGAAAATGAAACACAATTATAGTCCTCTGAGCAAAGTTATCCTTGCTTTTGTGTTTTTTTTTCCTGTTTTCGACCTTATTTAAGTTTTCTATATCCCTTTTTAAAGTGAACAGACTTGTATACGGGAGTTTCCCAGTGAACCTTATTTGGTGAATCTGTGGCTTCACTCCCAGGAACCTGTACATGCAGTCACTGGAGGAGGTCAGAATAGCTGTGATCTTGTATCCCAACAGTTAAATGATTTTTTTTTTACAAACCCATCAGAGTGCTAGAGAAAATCTTTGAAATTTTTAGGTGGATTTTTATATTCTGTTTTAGTTTTAGGAATATATATATATATATATATATATATATATATATATATATATATATATGTAATTGATTTCTGATTAAAGTTTTTTTTTTTCTATTTTCTGAAGAGGGTTGCTAAAATTCCTGGAGTAATTTTTGTCTAAATTTCTATTGTTATTTTGTTGAAGATTATTAGGTAATGGTAGTGGAGAATATATAAAGGAGATAACAATATAAAATAAGAAATAAAGAGGGCAATCCTACAAATAAAAAACTCAGAGGCAAAGAATATAGTGAAGGAAGTGTGGAAGGAAGAGGTATGTAGTGCTGGCATTTATTAGCTGTCGGAGATTTTTTCAGTTCAGAGATAGTCCCTAAAAAATTGTATAGCTTTTTTAAAGAGAAGACTTATATGTGCTTCTTCTAGAAGCTTCTAATTTCCAGTAAAGATATGCTTGCCATTTATTCAGTTAAAATTCAGAGCTTTATATATATTTTTTTCATTTTGAAAGCCTATATTAATTAAATGTCAAAAGATTTCTACTTTGGCCCTCCTAAATTGATACCTCTTCTAATAAAATCTATACTTTTTGTAAGTACATGCACAATAAATAATGTCTTCTTATTTTTTGTCCATCTGCCAGAGTAGTAAAGAGAGGACTGGGGCTGAAAGTTTGTAGCCTTGGAGGCTTAGTTTCCCACATCCATTTTACTATTTTTATTATCTTTTAAATCGTATTTATTTCTCCCCTGCTATCATGCTTTGGGGGTTATTGGTTACTACAGTCCAGAGGTCTTTCAGCTTGCAAACAACACAAAGTACTGAATCCACTTTTGAGACTGTATTGGTGATATTAATTTAAGAGCAGAAAGCAGATCTATCCACGTAGTGTTGAGCAGGCTACATCCTTCTCTTACTTGTCAATATATCTCTTGCAACCTCTTTATCTGACAAGTTTCCACAGTTCTACTTACAGCTGTCAGGTGTTTTTATTTTTCCTTTATTTTATAAAACTATCTATCTATGTATTTATGTATGTATGTGTGTATGTATGTATGTATGTATTTATTTATTTATTATTTATTTATTTATAGAAGGGGAAGGAATAGAGAAAGAAACACTGATGTGAGAGAGATACAGCAATTGGTTTTCTATTGTGTGAACCCTGACAAGGGACCACACTTGCAACCCAGGTGTGTGCCCTGACCTCTGATCAAACCAGAGACATTTTTTGCTCTGTGTGAAAATGTCCAGCTAACTGAAACTTGGCAGTCAGGTTTCCATTTATTCTTCAACTAGAAATCATGACAGCCAGCTGTGGTAGCAAAAGATGTTTTTTTCTCTCACCTTTCAATTCCTCTAGCTAATCTAATAATAAATTATAAGAGACAGATTAACAGGAGACAACATACAGAATTGATTATACTAATAATCAGTCTGAAGCAAAAAACAGAGAGACCCAAAAAAGTATTGGGTAGTTAAGACATACACTGTTTTGAAGATAAAGAAAAAAAAACACTGTGGTTTGAAGCTTCAGGACACACACACACACACACACACACACACACACCATAGCATGGAGATTCCAAAGCAAAAGAATAGTAAATAAATATTGGCTTGGCATTCCCATGTGAATGTTCCTCCTTCAGCTGGTCCTCCTTCTAAATACTTCCTAAGTTGCTAAAAGGTAAGTTCTAAAGAGTTTTTTGAGCCTTGCAGTTCCCAATAGCAAGATCAGAATCAATATCCTAAAAGGCACAGCTGTTGTGGCAACTATGCTTCCCTTCACAGCCCAGCCACTACCATCCAGCTGCCTTAACAAATCTAACTGAAAGTTCAATCCCACGACATCTAGGCATTAATTAAAGTCACTATGTACCTAAGTTATTACCAAAAAAGGTAAAATACTGACATGCTTTTGTCATCTAAATATATCAACATTTGACTTCTTATTACGTAAAATGTAAAAGATACATTTGAACCTGCTAATAACAATGTTCCTAACTTTGGTGCTCATCACTCCCCTATAGTGGGTAACTTAGTTCCTGGAAAGTAGCTCAATATATGTGTTTTAATCTTATCCACAGCTGTTCAGGAAGAACCAAAAGTCCTGTGACCCTGACTCATGTCTCATATTAGTGTTCATGATATCATTATTTATTACTTTATCAGATCAGTTGTTTTTACATATCCCTAATTTATTTATTTTATGTTTTTATTTATATTTTATTGTTGTTCAAGTATAGTTGTCTCCATTTTCACCTGAACTCACTCACCTGCCCCATCCATCCTTGCCTCCCACGCTAGAGCCTACCTTGTTTGGCTTTTTTCATGTGTCCTTTCTACATGTTCCTTGATGACACTTCCCCTATTTTCCTTCATTATCCCTCTCCCACTATCTTTCTGGTTACTGTCAATTGTTCTTTACTTCAATGTATCTGGTTATATTTTGTTTGGATGTTTTTATTATGTTTACTTGTGGGCACTTAGGTTGCTACCAGAACTTGGCTATTTTAACTCATGCTGTTATGAATATTGGAATGCATAGGATTTTTTGAATTGGTTTTTCAGGATTCTTAGGGTATAATCCCAGCAGTGATAATGCTGGGTCAAAAAGTAGGTCTGTTTTTAGTTTTCTGAAGATATTTCACACTGCTTTCCACAGTGGCTGCACCAGTCTGCACTCCTATCAACAGTTCACCAGGGTTCACTCTTTTCTGCATGCTGGCCAGCTCTTGTTTGTTCATTTGGTTATGATGATCATTCTGACCAGTGTGAAGTGGTATATCATTGTGGTTTTAAGTTGCATCTCTCTGATGGCTAGTGGTGCTGAACATCCTCTCATATGTCTCTGCATCCTCTTCATATTCCCTTTGGAGAAGTAGTTGTTCAGGTCCTTTTCCATTTTTTTAAATTGAGTTGTGTGTCTTCCTGGAGTGGAGTCATGTGAGCTCTTCATATATTTTGGAGATTAAGCCCTTCTGTGAGGTATCATTTGAAAATATATTTTGCCATATGGTTGCTTCACTTTGCATTTTATTGATGTTTGCTTTACCCACACAAAAGATTCTATCTTGATGAGATCCCATTTGTTTATTCTTCCCTTTATGTCTTTTGCTCCAGGGGATATATTGCTGAAAATATTGCTGCATGGAATATCTGATATTTCCCTGCCTATGTTCTCCTCTAGAACTTTTATAGTGTCCTGAATTATGTTTAAATCTTTTATTCACCTTGAATATATTTTTTGTATGCTGTAAGTTGGTGAATGGGTTTAATTTTTTTACACATTGTTGTACACACCTGTCAACACCATTTGTTGAAGAGGCTATTTTTACACCATTTTAAACATCTGCCTACTATGTCAAATATTAATTGACCATAGACACTTGGGCTTATTTCTGGGCTCTCTATTCTGTTCCATTGGTATATGTGTCTGTTCTTATGCCAGTACCAAACTATTTTGATTACAGTGGCCTTATAATATATTTTGGTATCAGGTATTATGGCATTTTGCTCTTCTTTCTCCAAATTGCTGAGGCTATTTGGGGTAGTTTATACTTCCATATAAATTTTTGAAATGTTTGTTCTATACCTGTGAAATAAGTCATTGGTATTTTAATAGTGCTTGTGTTGAATCTATAAATTGCTTTGGGTATTATGGACATTTAGATGATGTTATTTCTTCCAATCCATGAACATGGTATATGCTTTTATTTATGTGACTCTTTTTTAATTTATTTCTTCAGTGTTGTGTAGTTTTCTGAGTATAGTAGGTCTTTTACCTCCTGGGTAAGGTTTATTCTTAGATATTTTATTTTTTGTTGCTATAGTAAATGGGAATGTTTTCCTGTTTTCTGTTTCTGACATTTCATTGATGATGTAAAAAAATGCCTTTGATTTCTGAATATTGACTTTGAATCCTGCTGTTTTACCAAATTCACTTAGTACATATGTAGTTTTTGGTGGAAAATATAGGGTTTTCTATGTACATAACCATGTCCTGTGCAAACAGTGACAGTTTTACTTCCTCCTTTCCAATTTGAATGCTTTTTATTTCTTTTTCATGTGTGATCACTTTGGCTAGGACTTCCAATACTACTTAGAATAGAAGTGGTGAAAGTAGATATCCTTGTCTTCTTTCTGATTTTAGTGGGACTAAGATCTTAGTGGGATCTAAGATCTTAGATCTCTGAAGGCACAAATTCAAGGCTGATGAGATTTTAGAACAAAAGTAAACATGGGAATATGTGCTTCCTAGTGGACTTTAGACAAAGAAAAGCAAAACTTTTCATAAGACCTGAAGAGGGAGTCATTTTATGTTTTGGTTGTAAAGTTACTCATGTAAGGTAGGTTTCTACTCTTCCTCAGAGACTGGCAGACCAGGAAGATTAAAATTCAATGTAATGGGCCCAGTATTTGAGTACCTATTCTTTGGTTCTTAACACTGGCTAGAAACTTTCAGAAACACAGATATGTTTCAAAAGGCCAGATAAAGAGTCAGTCATTACAAAATTACAATTCTATTTTCAACAGAATGATCTAACAAAAAGATGTCAGAAGCCTATAGTCAGGAAGAAACTATCTAGAGGTTGCTGACTGTGAGGGAACATTAAGTCTTCTAGGTCATAACACAAATGCCTTCTTCACAGTGGAGGGACCACCAGTAAATCCCTTTCAGCCAAGAGCCATTTTGCATCTCCTTCAGTTCCTGCAATTTATGAAAAGGTGTCAGTTCCTAGCAATGTAGGCACAGTGTAGGCTCAGCAAAATGGCTGAGATTCCTTGAATAGAGCCACAATTTCATATCCCAGAATACTGTACTTTTACTTTTTGGTGCACTCACCATTATTACTATCTTTTCTTTCTTTCTTTCTTTCTTTTCTTTTTTTTTTTTTTTTTGCTCAAACATTATGTGAAATGAAGAAGAGTATTCTCAATCTTACAAGATGACTGCTGTAATTTAACTTGTCCCAATGAGTTACTGAAGTGAAGAGAAACTGACATTCACCACATAGTTAGCTCTGTTGCAGGTTTTCCTATAGAATATAACATGGCTGATTTTTTTGAATTTATTTTTTATTTTTTTGTAATGTTGTTCAGTTGTAGTTGTCCTGCCTTTTTCTGCATTGCTCACCTCAATCCCAGCCTCAACAACTGCCATAGTCATCTCCCCCACCATGCTCCATGCCCATAAATCCTCTATTTGTGTTCCTTTACTTCTCTTTCTCCCTTCTTTCCCCCATTTTTCTCCTTCCCACTCCCCTGTGGTCACTATCATTTTCTATTTTACTTACAAATGTCTGCTTTTATTTCCCTCATTTATTTGTTTTGTTGATTAGGTTACACTTAGAGGTGAGACCATATGGTATTTCTCTTTCACCACCTGGCTAATCTCATTTAGCTTAATATCTCCAGCTCCATCCTTGCAGTTAAGAATGGTAGGAGCTACTTTTTCTGCTGTCTAGTATTCCATTGTTTAAATGTACCATGATTTTCTGATCCACTCTTTTACTGACAGGCACTTAGGCTGTTTCCACACTTGGCTATTGTCAATAACACTGTCATGATCACTGGGGTGCATAAGTTCTTTGGAATTGGAGATTTGGCATTCTTAGGGTCTAGTCCCAGCAGTGGGATTACTAAATTGAAAGGTAGTTTCATTTTTACATTTCTGAGGAAATTCCATACTGTTTTCTACAGTGACCACACTAGTCTGCATTCCCACCAACATTCTGTTAGGGTACTCATTGCTCCACATCCTCGCCAGCATTTGTTGTTTGTTGATTTATTAATGATGGACATTCTGACTGGTGTGAAGTGGTATCTCATTGTGTTTCTCTTCAGTTTTTTCATTGTTGTTCAGTAC
>PVIA01017533.1:0-15423 GCA_004024845.1 Tonatia bakeri
AAGCACGCTACCTTCTTCATTAACCCACACAGTCATGGTATCAAACAAACTCCTTGAATTAAAGACATTAGAGACCCTTCAGAAGTCACAGACAATGGATCACTGAAGATCAAACAAAGAAGAAGATCCTTTCCATTGGACTCTGTCCTTAACAGCAATAGTAGAGAACATAATCATCCTCTTAATGTTAAACATAAAATAAAGTGTAATGTTATATTGTAAAACTCATTTTGGCATGATGACATTATGGATTAAGGTTTTATTTGTCAGTCCTGGTGACAATAAATGAAGAGATTGATAGGCAATTTTATTCCCTCACAACTATGTTAAAACAAAAACAAACACCTTAAATAAATCTGCAATTAGGTTAACATTCACATTTATCTGTACCAATACATAATTTATTGATTTTGCTCACAAATTATTCAAGTCACTCATTGGTGATAGGATTGCCATGTCACACAGCTATGGAAACAAATAGGAAACAATGGAAATAACAGAAAGAAGTGTCAGTTCACATGAGTTTAACGGCTTTGCAAAATATCAAGTTGACAAGCATGTGATGAAAGTGAACAGAATCATATATAAAATTTAACATGTGTGTAGGGACGAGGCCTCATCCCTATACATTCCGCCTATAGACAGGGAATATGAATGTAACCAATGACATCTAACATCAAAATCACCTCGGATTTACATTCAAAATACAAATAATGAAACACTGAAAATACTCTTATCAATGCACATCTTGCCACGAAATATAAGTTAAAAACATTAGAAAGAACATAGAAATCTATAGTTTACTAGATTGTGTATATATGATAACAAACTGACTTTGGAAAACTTGTTAAAATGTCTGGGAAACATATTCTCCCTAAATATTAGAATATCCCTCATGAATATACAAAAACTATCAAATGCACATCCATATGCCCATTACCTCAATTACATCATTGTTCACAGTTTTTCATGTTTATATCTTCAATGTTTCTAAAATATTTAAGTGAAATATTGATATTATGAATCTTCACTATGAAATATTTTATTATGCTTTTCTAAATAAGGACATGTTAGCACTAAAAGCAATACTCTATCACATCTAACAAAATTAATAATCATGACACAATTATTTATTCATTGATATAATCTAAAATACACTTTTCATTAAAATTCTCAAATACCCACAACAATGTCTCTCTACTCCTGTTGTCCTAGTTTGGTCTGCTACAACAAAGTACCCTACACTGTGTGGCTTGTAAACAACAGAAACTCTTTCTCATAGTCCTGCAGGTGGGTAAGTCCAAGATCGAGACACTGGCAGAATCAGTGTCTGATAAGTATAGGAGCCCACTTCCAGGGTCACAGACGGCCTGTCTTCTTGCTGTGTCCTCACATGGCAGAAAAGGGGTCCCTTTATAAGAGCACTAGTCTCATTTATGAAGGCTCTGCTTTCATGACCTAATCACCTCCCGAAGTTCCTACCTCCTTAGACCAGTTAGAGATTCAACATATGAATTTGAGAATGAAACAAACATTCAGTCTCAAATGCCTGCATTTTGTATAAAGTGGAAGTTTGATTTAAGGACTCTATTTGATTCAAGGGAAAGATCTGGGACAAGAATACATTTTGTATTTTCTATTGCATCACACAGGAAGGTACGCAATGTTTGGCTTCCCAATCACTGTGCTGCTCAAATTAATCACCATAGCTTTAGTCGTCCCTTGTAGAGTTGTATTTTTTCCCCCTTGAAACTAGAGATACTGGGTGGGGTGATATTTTTGTATCCTGAGAAGAATTTGTTCCCATCAACTTTTCATCCAGTAGCCATAAAATGGTGATTTTTCTAGGACTTTCTTTCCTTCACATTTATTGGACTGTACTCTTCTGTAAAAAAAGTTTTCCCATGTCAAGTAAAGCTATTTGATGACTAGAAAGGAAGAATAAATATTTCATTTATTCCTCTTAACTAATAATTTTAATGTATAAATATGATATAAAAGCTACTTAAAACAGTGACAATATGTTTTATTTTATTATAAATGGCTTTCTCTTTTTTATTATGGCCTCATAGATTTTATATGTTTAATTTTTCAATTAAATATAGTACTTATTCTATTTTTAAAATTTTATTGAAGTATAGCATACAATAGAAAAATATGCACACCATACAAAGTGCACAGCTTGGTAAGTTTCACAAAGTAAAACATAACTAACACCCAGATCAAAAAGAGAACCCAAAAGTATTCCATTCCTTTCTTTAGTTACTCCCCCAAATGTCTACCATTACTTCTTAAACCACCACTTAGCATTGCCTGCTTTTGAACTTTATGAGTGTGAGCTTTTGCATTATGTGTTATCTTGTGTCTGGATTCTTTCACTCAACATTATACTTTTTAGATGTATCTACATTGTCATATGTTATAGTGATGCATTCATTCTTATTGCTGTGGTCTTCTATCCCAGTTTTGGAATATGCAACAATGGATCCATCCATTCTACTGCTTTGGAGGATGGGCATAAGTTTCCCATTTTGAGTTATTAAAAATAATGTTACTGTGAACTTTTTTGCACAATTAGTTTGTTTTATAGGTATGTGCTTTTCTATTTGGTATGTGTATAAAGTACAGATACTTACTTCCATATATGTGCAAGTAAATAAGTATATTTTTCCAACACTGCCATCAGTAATATATGAGGGTTCCCAACAACTTGATATTTTCCTCCTTTTTTTTTTATTTCAGCCATTCCAGGCAGTGGTATCACTGTGTGACTTAATTTGTATTTTCCTGATGACCAATAAGAATAAAACATCTTTTCATGTGTCCACTGACCTTTTGCAAATTCTGTGTATATGTTTGTGTGTGTGTGCACACATGTATGTAATGCCTGGATACTATTTTGCCTGGACTATTGTTAGGTTTTCTGTCTTTCATATTAATATATAAGATATTTGCAGAAGTTGTTCTGAATATAAGCCATCAGTAATATATACACATTGACAATACCAACTCTCCACACAAACACAGTGTTCCATTTTTGCTATTAATGGTGTCATAACCTTAAAATAATCTAATTTTTCAATTTTCCTTACAGTTAGTTATTTTATGTGTGTTAAAAAATATTTTTCTACTTGGCTCAATGGATTGAATGTGGGCTATGAACCAAAGGGTCACCAATTTGATTCCTAGTCAAGGCACATGTCTTGCAGACCAGGTCCCCAGATGGGGGTATGTTAGAGGCAACCACACACTGACATTTCTCTCCTTCTCTTTCTCCCTCCTTTCCTCTCTCTCTAAAAATAAATAAATAAATAATCTTGTAAAAAAATTTTAAATATATTTTTCTGCTCCAAGACCACAAAGATACTTCCCTGTGTTTCCTACCATTCATATTTGGCTGTGAAGTATATAGAATAATTTTTTCCATTTATACATCACTGGATTTGTTTACCAATATTTTGTTTAAGATTTCCTATTTTTTTAACATTATTTTTCCCCATATTTCTAGGGTAAACACCTAGAAGTGAAATCACTATGTCAATGTTAACTCTGTAAAAAACTGCCAAACTGTTTCCGAAGTGATTGTACTATTTGTGTTCTCAGTAGGAATATCTGAGAGTTCTAGCTCTCCAAATCTTCGCCAAAACACTGCACTGTAAGTCTTTAATTTTAGCGATTGTAGTGGATATGCAGTTGTATCTTACCGTAGGTTTAATTGAAATTTCTCCATGAATATTGATGCTGAGAATCTTTTCATGAATTTATTTGCCATTTGTATGTATTGTTTGCTGATGTGTCTAATTAAATTTTTATCCATTTTTATGAGGTTGTTTTTGTTCCTATGATTGAGTTTTAGCAATGTTCTATGTTCTCTGTATTATATTTATTTACTACTATTATTCTGTGAATTTTCTTTTCTGAAAAACTTAAATTTCATGAAGTATAACTTTTCAAGGTTTTTATTATGTTTTCTTTTTATCTTACTTAAAACAATTGCTTGCCACAAAGTCACTAATATTGTTAGCTTTCTGATCCTTTGAATATATAATTTCTGTAATTGTATATATTTTTAGTTGTTCTCAGCAAGAGAATTGATCTGCTTCAAACACTGTCTCCTATCCAGGACTAGAATTTCTTTTCTGGTGCTCAAATATTCCATTATATATAATATTAACTGGAAAACTTTCTGAAAGAAACAAATTTTTCATCAATTACATTTTAATAGTTAAATAACTTTTATGATACCTGAAAATATTGATTTGCTATGAGAAAGACATTTTAATATACCTTAGACAACCTCAAAATTGGCCTTGATCTTTCAAACCAACATGCTCTTATTAACAGTATAAAATTTGGTTCAAGATTTAAATTATTCTTCACAGGTTTTCTATAGCATATATAAAGAAATTATTAAGACCGCCACCTCTGATCTTTTTCAACCTAAATCCTTATTGATTCTTTCATATAAGAGTCAACAAACTATAACCCAGGAGCTAAATCCAGCTCACCACCTCTATTTGTAAATAATATGCTATTGGTACACAGCCACTTCCATTTGTGTACATATTGTCTGAAACTGTTTTTACATTACAACAACAGAGCTGAGTACTGCCAAAGAGATCATATATACTGCAAAACCTAATATAATTACTATGTGGTCCTTTTCATAAAAAGGTTGGCAATCCCTGTCATAGTAGCTAGTGCTATGATTTACCAGGTCTCAGAACTAACTATTCAATGTGTTTCTCAATGCAGTATGTACCTTAGTTTGCCAGGGTAGCCATATCCAAGTGCTATGGACCAAATGGAGACTGAATAGCTTAAACAACAGAAACATATTTTCTCACAATTCTGCATGCTAGGAGTTCAATGTCAAAGAATCAGCAAGGCTGGTTTAAGGCCTCTCTTCTGGGCTTCCTCTTGTGCCTTCACAGAGTCCTCCTTCTGTGTGTGTCTGTGCCCTAATATCCTCTTCTTTAAGGACACCAGTTATTTTGGATTGGGGCCTACCCCAGTGACCTCATTACAACTTAATTACCTCTTTAAAGGCTTTATATCCAAATACAGTCACGTTCTGAGGTACTGGGATTAGGATTAGAGCATATGAATTTAGGGGATATGACACAAGTTAGACAGTGGAATTTTCTCTTCTGAGAGTGATCTATGATTCCCACCCCTAGGCCTCCAGTTCTGTGTCCCCTTTTTCTTGTAGATGCCTCTTGATTCTCTGCTCTAATGTGGGTCCCAGAGCTGACTTTGCTGAATCTTGGTTTTTGTTTGCTTAATTTTAATATAAAGTTATAGTATTATCTGTCTCTTAGTAACATGCACATATGGACTTGGGTTATAGGTGGTTATATTTGATCTCCTTGTTAATAAAATTTTAAGAATAGGTGGCCCAATTCTATAATGTGGTATAAAAATGATTACTGGGTGTTCAAATAATAGCTTATTTCTTTAGTTCATCCAAGCATTCTCTTAGTCATTTGATACCGTGTAATAAATCACTTTCTATTTCAATTAGCTTAAGTGAATTTTGTACCCAATAACTAACTAAACACTGATTGACCAATAAAGAGTACTATTATTATGGTTTACATCAAATTAAAAGTTGTTACTTTGGGGATTTTTGGCTTCAGAAAATTTACCTTACATAAACATTATTTTGTTTAGGTGTCTTTTAGTGGGAGAAATTTCTAGTCTATAATATAGCAAGAATATCAAATTTTCATTTTATTATCAATATTCATAGATGATAGATAGATAGGTAGATAGATATAGATACATATCTATTCATTGAAAACACAGGTTTGATGCCTTAAAATATATTAAATAATATTAAGTTAAGAATTTGCATTTGGCTAAAGACATATCTTCAATGTCTCTTTCATTAGTACTCTTATATCAGCCAATTTGTGCAAATTGATCTATATTGATCACAAATATACACACACCTAATGTGCATCAGTCTTTTTACTTTGGTTCTGGATTGTGTTAGTCCTAACCCCTGACCCAGTGCCATAGGTGCTTGTAGATAATGAGTTTATTTCTTCACAACTTAACACTTATAAATTGTCTATCTTTTTAAAAAAAAGGATGAAATGAAACTTCTGATTAGTTATATTGGAACCAAGTAATTTTTCCAGTAGGCAATCATGAGTTTGGTGTTATATAAAAAGGTATAAAAATATTGATGTTTATAGGTTTTTTTTTATTGCTTTAGATGGCATAAAGTATCTTCTCTTTTTGATGGAAGGAAACCCACAGCTCTTTAGGAGTTTTGGGACGTCCATTAGCCTTGGTCTGCTAGTTAATTACTCTACATCAAACTGCTGTTCTTCCTGGGATGTGTGATCAAACTGAACTGAATCTTCTGGAGTTTGATCATTTATAACCATGAGATAACACAAGTTGAATGACTGGTGCAGGTAATTTTTAAGCATATTTACACATTTGTATATTTGTGGGATTTTGGTATCCTTGGAGAGTCCTGGAACCAAATCCCCCCAGTATGGAGGGAACACTATATACAGATTCTTCTTAAGGTTTCTGTATATTTCTAAGGCATTTATAAAAGGAAGAACCTGTTTTATTAGTTTGTAACATGATAGACAAAACAAACAAAAACCCCCAGACAAAAAAAAACACAAAATAAAACAAAAATAACATCAGAAAAAGACAATGAAAAATATTACTCAATGGATTTACATCAAAAAATTTAGTCAGAATGCCCTTTTCTCTTTGTTACATAAACATCTGCTGATTAACAGTCACAGTGTTTAATAGATTAGGATTAAAACACTTAATGTAAATAAATTATATAAATGTACTTGTCTTATAGTTTATAATTTCTTGAGTTATATATTAAATGTGTTTCATAATCAATCTTAAATTTTTTTAATTTTATTTTTTTAATTTATGGTGGTACAGGTTTCAAATGTACAACTCAATAAAACATCACCTGCACCCTACAGCATGTGCCCATTGCCCCAAGCAAAGCCTCTTTCCATCCCCATTGCCCTAGTTCTGCCTGCCTCCACCTACATCCCATCCTCCTCTCCTTCTGGCTGTCATATTAATATTATTTTTGAAATGATGGGAACATTTTAATAATGTACTGCATGCTTTGGATCTAAATATAGAAGTAAAAATAATTTAAACTTAAACTTTGTTTTGGGAAGTCATTTAAATACTATAAAAATCATTAGACATTGAATTTTAACACAAAAGTATATTTTCTCAGCTATATAACTAATGGCAAAGACTATTTCTAGAATTTCTGCCACTTACTATTAGGCTTTTCCTTGCATTTGATAATCTGATTTAACTTTAGTTTGGGTTTTTTTTTTATTTGAGCAAAACATCTTTAAAATGTCAGTTTCATTTTCTTTAATTATGTTCAGTAGGAGATTTAGTCTCTTTGTGTTGTCATTCTTCTTTCTTTATACCCAGAGGTTTTGTCTGTTTGTTTGTTTGCTTGTTTGTTTTTTGTTTTCATTTTTGTTTTTTTCTGTGCAATGTCAAGCATAGTGAAAAGATGGAACAGGAGGGCATAACATCAGTAACCTGACGGACTGGAGGAAACACTACTACTCAAACATATACACACCCCTGCTTGCTCTCCAATCTTTCTCAGCAGTTGTGATTCATTCAAAATCAGGTTTGAGGGAATCTCACTCTGTGTGTGTGTGTATGTGTAATGAGAGGAAATGATTTTGTTAGTAGGCTAAGTTGACAGTGTGATTGATTTTTATACTTGCTTGTTGGTGCTCATGTAGCTAGCCATAGATCTAGAAAATATTTAAAATTTTATATGCTTATTAAATAAAACAGAAATAAATTTAAAATTTAAATATTTTAAAATGGAAACCAAATAAGTAAAAACTGAAGAAGGCAATATCCAGGATGTTTTTAATTTATATTCAGTTTGAATTGTTTACCATGCCTGTGGCCGATACTAGAATTTTGGAAGAATTTCAGATTAATTTTTGAAAGAAAAATATAAAAATTGATATATTTATTGGCTCTTTCATTCATTCACCAATTTAATAAATATTTATTTGGAATATATTATGAATGTTGTGTTATAAATTGGGATTCCTTGATATCTTATAAGAGATCTATGTTCAATGGCATCTGTTGGGACGCAGTGGGAAAACACACACACACACATACACATATGCAAACTAAGATGATGTAAGCAAAATAATGCCTTTTTATTAGTGGTGCAAAGGAGCAAAAATAGTCCTCTAATAAATAATAATAAATTGCCTGTTTAAAGAAACCTACATTTGGTGAAATGGCTAGCCATCCACAGTCATTGAGTAGGGGCTGCCTGAAAAGACACATCATCTTGAAAGCTAAAGCAGATCTTGAAGGCATTGGAGCTGAGTACTGTCAGCTAATTTCTATTTACTTACTTACTTACTTACTTATTTATTTGTATTACAGCCAAATGACAGTTTCTCTCTTGAATGGACATCTGATTGGCATGTCTCCATGACTGCTACACAGTGGAAGCTTGACATGAAAGCTTTAGAGCAGCTTATATGCTGAGTGGAATAGAAACAGCAAAGTGGCATTTGGATTTAGCAAAATGAGGCATTTGATGTTTTGAGAGTGATTTAAAAAGAGTGGTGTATAAGAACTTTTTTAAAAGATAGGCTAGAATGAAGAGTGTAGGAGACTTGAGGAACACATTGAAAATAACATGGCCTGACAGGGAACAAAGAAATTTTATAGGAGTTAAACTAGTTTGTTTATTCAAGAAAAGGTGTTCCTAATGTTTTGAATATTTTGTTTAATTTCATAAGACATAATAAAGTACTTACGGATATCAAGGGGCTGAGTTAGTAGAGAAGAAATGAATAAAATGCAGGAAATAAGAAAAATCATCAGAAATATACATGATCCATTCAGAGAAGAGAGATAATTAGGCCCAGGACTGAAACACAGAGAATAGGATTTGAGTAGTAATACCTTTTTTATTATAAGGGGAAGAAAGAGAAGTTGGGTACTTATGCAAGTGTGAAAATAGATTTGTTGGTGGAAAGATAAGGAAATTTCAGATTTTTGTTTTATATTTTCTGGATGATGATGGAGAAGTACCATCATAGAAAGTGGGAAAAGCCCTCGCTGGTGTAGCTCAGTGGATTGAGCGCGAGCTGCGAACCAAACCATCGCACGTTCGATTCCCAGTCAGGGCACATGCCTGGGTTGCAGGCCACGGCCCCCAGCAACCACACATTGATGTTTCTCTCTCTCTCTCTTTCCTCCTCCCGTCCCTCTCTAAAAATAAATAAATAAAATCTTAAAAAAAAAGAAAGTGGGAAAGCAAACTTAAGAGTAAAGAATAACTTTTTTTTTCAGGCAATGTCAAGTGACCATATAAAAATTCTGAACACAAAAATATGTAGATCGAGATTTTGCAAAGCAATAGACATGGGAGGTAAGAGAGGCAAGGAAATTTTAAGGTTGTGACTAATGTCATAAACAATATATTACAATCATTATTTTTCTAAAGTCAAAAAATTTTAGTTGTAAATGCTCTGGAACAAATTATATGGAAAAAGAGGGAATAGTTGGTGTAAAGGCAAAATATTTGAAATAGAAATTTCAAAAACAATGCACATCTTGGTATAAAATTGGAGACGGCTGACTAAGGTCATGTGGACAAAATTATTGTTAGAAATTACACCAAGGGAATAGGTGTGCCAAGACAAAGAAATATGGCCCAAATGAAAGAACAAATCAAAACTTCAGAAAAAGAGCTAAGCAATGAGCAAATAGACAACCTATCTGATGCAGAATTCAAAACACTGGTAATCAGGATGCTCACAGAACTGATTGAACTTGGTTACAAAATGAAGGAAGAAATGAAGACTATACAAAGTGAATGAAAGAAAATATACAGGGAACAAGCAGTGAAGGGAAGGAAACTGGGACTCAGATCAATGATTTGGAACTAAAGAAAGAAATAAACATCCAACTGGAATAGGATGAAAAAACAAGTCAGAAAATTGAGGAGAGTTTGAGGAACCTCCAGGACAACTTTAAACAGTCAAACATCTGAAGCATAGGGGTGTCAGAAGGAGAAGAGAAAGAGCAAGAAATTGAAAACTTATTTGAACAAATAATGAAAGAAAACTAATGTAGTGAAGGAAATAAACTCCTAAGAAGTCCAAGAAACCCAGAGAGTCCCCAAAAACTTGGACCCAAAAAGAAACACACCAAGGGACATCATCAAGATACTCAAGATTAAAGATAAGGAGACAATTTTAAAAGCAGCAAAAGGAGACAGTTGCCTACAAAGGAATTCCCATAAGGCCATCATCTGATTTCTCAAAAGAAACCCTACAGGCGAGAAGGGTCTGAAAAGAAGTATTCCAAGTCACGAAAGACAAGGACCTACATCCCAGATTACTCATCCAGCAAAGCTTTCATTTAGAATGGAAGAGCAGATAAAGTGCTTCCCAGATAAGGTCAAATTAAAGGAGTTCATCATCACCAATCCCTTATTATATGAAATGCTAAGGGAACTTATCGAAGAAATTGAAGAAGATCAAAAACTACGAACAGTAAAATGACAATAAACTCACAACTATCAACAACTTGAATCTAAAAAATAAAAACAAAAACTAAGCAAACAACTAGAACAGGAATAGAATCACAGAAATGGAGATCATATGGAGGGATAGTGGGGAGGGGGAGGGAGAGAATGAGGAGAAAAGGTACAGGTATCAAGTAGCATAATAGGCAAGCACAAAATAAACAGGGGAAGGTTAAGAATAGGGTAGGAAATGGAGAAGCCAAAGAACTTATATGTACAACCCATGGACATGAACTAATTGGGGGGGATGCTGGAGGGGGGTACAGAGAGGAGGAGGATAAAGGAGAGAAAAAATTGGGACAAGTGTAATAGCATAATCAATAAAATATACTTTAAAAATTAATTAAAAAGAAATTATACCAAGGAACAAAGATATCAGGGAAATGATGGACCACTTATTAAGATGTCAGGAGCAGGCATTAAAATAAAGAATACTATACAGGAACTAAAATCTTTAAGACACAAAGGAGAAGGGCTAGAAGATTAGAATGGTAAAGGTCATGGACTGTCAGGAGCTATAGTTGGGACCCCTCCACTTGGAGGAATAGGACATTGCCTTTTATTTCCTTCACCACTTGCTCTCCAAGGAAAAGGTGAAGAAATTGAATGTGAAGTCTAATGTGGAACCAAAAGGTCACATACCTCATCTTACATTTGCTTACTGCTCAGTGTCAAGTTCATGAAGTGACTGATATTTGGACAAACTTAAAAAGTTATGGTAAAAACAAAGAGAAGAAAAATTGTCCTTATAAGAAAAAATGTGCTAGTGTGTTTTGCTGGGCCATCAAATTTTGGAGGTTATTTAATCTACACCTTTGATTCCACATAAGAGAAAACTGAAGCTTGTACAAATTAAGCGACTTTCTAGCTCACACTACTTGTTACCAGCAAAATCTGGACTAACCCTACATTTCTGATTCCCAGTCCATATTCTCTCCCCTGTTGGGTTTATTCTCCCAATCAGAAAAACTGGGAGGAGGCAGCACTCATACCAGATAAATTTTACAACATACTATAAATATATAAATATTTAAAAACACACCTATATAAATATATAATATATAAAAAGCAGGAGGTACTATTTTGACACAAAGAGTACTTAGGATTCTTGTCCAGAAGAACAAGGGGACAGAAGACAATGAGGAAATAGTGACAGCTCTCTCATGCATCCTTTCATTTGAACAAAAGCAGTTAGTTAAATTCTAAAACTCAATCACATTTAACAATTTGGAGTTAATAAAGCAACAGCATCACCAACATGTTATTAATGTAACCTCAAGGAGATAATCTTTACAACAGGTTGTTCCAAAAGTGTTATTTCTACCTGAAAATGTTCTTTACCTTGATGAAAGTAACCGAGAAGAAAACACAATGTTCTTCTTATTTGTGGTTTAGGGACTGATCACAGCATTTGCTACATCTATAAATAAGCTTCTATGAGAGTCCCTGAAGTTCTGCCACAGTCCGCTGTCACAGTTTATTGGCTAATCAGCAAAGAATTGAAATCTTGATTGGCTTATTTGTTGGCTGATTGAAACACTGAGATAGGAAGTAGTGGACAGATTAATTAATTTGTGCTGGGGAATCCAAAGTTAATCTAAAGACACTGTCACTTTGATTGATAGCTGTGTAAGAAAAGAAGTCTAAAAACCACCCATCACTCTGTGGGCACATAAATACAAGCTTTTGTCTATTCAACTGATTAAATTCTACTGCACAATACTGAATACTAATGTTTCTGTGTACTAAAAATTACCGCATGTTTTAAAAGTGGCCTGCACAGAACAGAGAAGAATGGACAAAGAATATTAACAAAAACAATTGAATTAATGAAGACTATTATGTTCAAGAAATATATAATTTCTACATTACTATGATATTACTTACATATATATTTTTGTGAGATGTTTTAACCTGTCAAAATAATTAATTTTATAAATTTGTAATATATTCTAATTATGGCACTGTAATTAATTATAGGATAGTATTTTTTAAAAATTATCCTATACATTAAAAAATTATTGTCTTAACCATAAGACAATAATTTATATCCTATAATTTATGTCCTATAATTTATTGATCTTGCCCTAGCTGGTGTGGCTCAGTGGATTGAGTGCCAGACTGTGAACCAAAGGGTTGCTGGTTCGATTCAGTCAGGGCACACGCCTGGGTTGTGGGCCAGGTCCCCAGTTGGGGGTGCACAAGAGGCAACCACACATTGATGTTTCTTTCCCTCTCTTTCTCCCTCCCATCTCCTCTCTATAAAAATAAACAAAAAAATAAAAACCTAAAAAAAATTTTTTGTCCCTGTTTGGGGGCAGTTAGATTATGCTGTGTCTTGGTGGAATTTTCTTCCTGAATTTTGTCTTTTGTTTAGCCTCTTCAATCTTTACATTTATGATTTTGATTATATTTGGAAATATTTTTTCATTATTTCTTCAAAAGTTTTTTCTGTCTACCTTCTCTGTACTCTTTCAGGACTGCAATGGGACACACATTAGGTTTCTTCCTCGGTGTATTTATTTCTTAGTTTTATTTTTGATATGTATTATTTTGAAAAATTTGCATTGCTATATTTTCATTTCATTATTATTTTCTCTTCTAATATCTAATCTGAGAACAATCACATGCAATGTATTATTCAACTCAATTAATTTAGTTTTGGATTCTAGAAGTTTGAATCTTTTTCTTTTTAATCTTTTTTGCTTCTATTTATTTTTGACAATATGGAATATGGTTCTAATAACCATTTAATGCTTTTTACTGATAATTCTAACATCTGTGTTAGTTCTAGGTGAGTTTCAATTAATTATTTCTTCTTATCAGTATGCTATATTTTCTTGTTTCTTTGGGTTCTACTCTTCCATGGATACCAGGCATTATAAATTAAATCTTTCTATGAGCTAGGTATTTATACATTCTTATAATATATTATTCCTATTATATTCCTACAACATAATATATATAGCCAATACACATATCACACACATATAGAATATATATGGTATAACATGGAATATATTATAATAGAATGGATTTTATTTATATATATTAAAATCTAATATATATAAATCTAATATATATGAATCTAATATATAAAAATTTAATATATAATTATATTATATTTTAATATAATAATGTATTGTAATATATCCCATACATTATACCATATGGATTCAATATATAATAGGCAATGTGTGTATATTACATTATACTTATATTAGGTATAGTTATATTACCTTGGTTCTGAGATTCACTAAATTTGCTTGTTTTAAAAAATGCAAGTTGATTTGTTAAGTAAGATCAGACAATTTAATCTAGTTCTAATTTCTTCTCACCACTAAAACAAGATCCTTCTTAGTACACTAGCCAATCCTCTGTGAATTTTGACACGTTTTAGTCTGACTAGTTGAAGCAGGTATTTTTTCCATTCCTGTGTGAGTGCTGGGAGCTCTGTTTTACTATCCTTTTAGGTAATTCTTTCCACAGTGTCTGACAGTTTCCTTGCATGCATGTATGCTTTCATCATTGCTCTGCTGCATGTTACATTTGGACTCGATGCACATCTCTGGGATTCTCCCCCTATGCAGCTCTCTTCCCATTGCTTCTTTGTCTCAGAAACTTTAGCCACCTTGGTCTTTCATTTTGCCCGTCAGAGATTCCCTTCCTTTGTTGTTTAATATCTATTGCCTGAATACCACATTTTATATTACTTTATTTTAATATACTTGATTCAGATGAGAAGGTCAATCCAGCCTCCTTTATCTCATTTTTTACTAAAAGCAGAAGTCTTTTCTCCTATATTTCACTGTAACTAAATGTTAGGTTTTGATATAGCTTCCAACCAGCGAGAAAAGAATCATATTAAAAAAACAAACAAAAAAAGCTCCAAGTGTCTCAAGATAGTGGGAGGTAAATTAGAAAACTTAAATAGGTAAAATATTAAGCAAAAATGTTATATTTTTTAAAGAAAAAATTTTTATAAAATGCATTGGACCAGGGAAAAAGATCAAAATCCCCATCAAATATAAGTAAAAGGAAAATGGAGAGTTTAATTTTTTCTTTTTTTTTATACCTGTTGTGTTCCTGTAATTGTTTTTTTTTTAATTCTTTGTTTTATTGATTATGCTATTACAGTTGGCCCATTTTCCCCCTTCACTCCCCACCACCCTGCCCATCCCCTCCCACCCACATTCCCCCTTAGTTCATGTCCATGTGTCTTAAGTTCTTTAGTGTCTACATGTCCCATACTATTCTTACCCTCCCCCTGTCTATTTTCTACCTACTGTCTATGCTACTTATTCTCTATATCTTTTCCCCCTCCCTCCTCCTCCTACTTCCCTGTTGCTAACCCTCCATTTGATGACTTTTTTTATACTGTTCGTATTTTCAATCTTCTTTTTCTTAGGTAAGTCCCTTTAACATTTCATATAGTAAGGGCTTGGTGATGATGAACTCATTTAACTTGGCCTTGTCTGAGAAGCACTTTATCTGCCCTTCCATTCTAAATGAAAGCTTTGCTGGATAGAGCAATCTTGGATGTAGGTGCTTGCTTTTCAAGACTTGGAATACTTCTTTCCAGCCCCTTCTTGCCTATAAGGTTTCTTTTGAGAAGTCAGCTGACAGTCTGATGGGAACTCCTTTGTAGGTTACTGTCTCCTTGTCTCTTGCTGCTTCTAGAATTCTCTCCTTCATTTTTACCTTAGCTAATGTAATTATGATGTGCCTTGGCATGTTCCTCCTTGGGTCCAACCTCTTTGGGACTCTCTGAGCTTCCTGGACTTCCTGAAAGTCTATTTCCCTTGCCAGATTGG
>PVIA01017534.1:0-15423 GCA_004024845.1 Tonatia bakeri
TGTACCACAGCTTTTTTATCCACTCATCTACTGGTGGACACTGGGCTGCTTTCATATCTGGGCTATTGTAAACAACACTGCAATGAGTACAGGGGTGCATATATTTTTTCAAATTAGTGTTTCTTGTTTCTTTGGATAAACTCTCAGAAGTGGAATCACTGGGTCATGGGCAGTTCCATTTTTAATTTTTTGAGGTAACTCCATACTGCTTTCCACAGTGACCAATCTATATGAGGGTTCCCTGTTCTTCACATCCTTGCCAGCATTTGTTGTTTGTTGATTTATCAATGGTAGACATTCTGACTGGTGTACGGCGATATCTCCTTGTGGTTTTAATTTGCATCTCTCCAATGATTAGCAATGCTGAGCATCTTTTTATATGCTTATTGGTCATTTTAATGTCCTCTTTGGAGAAGTGTCTACACAGGTCCTTTGTCCATTTTTAATTGGATTTTTTTTTGGTGCTAAGTTTAAGCTCTTTATAAATTTTAGATATTACAAAATTTATACCTTATTAGGTGTATCATTGGCCAATATGTTCTACCATCCAGTGGGTTGTCTTTTCATTTTGTTGATGGTTCCTTTTGCTGTGAGAAAAATTTTCAGTTTGATCTAGTCAGTCCCATCTGTTTATTTTTTTCTTTTGTTTCCCTTGCCTGAGGAGATATATCAGAAAAAATATTGCTATGAGAAATGTCTGAGATTCTAGGATTTTTATGGTTTTGACTCTAACATTTAAATTTTTAAAACAGTTTGAGTTTATTCTTGTGTATGATGTAAGAAGGTGGTCTAGTTCCATTTTTTTATTGTTGTTCTACTTATTTATGCATTCATTGGTTGATTCCTGTATGTGCCCTGACCAGGGATCAAACTCACAAACTTGGTGTATTGGGACAATGTTCTAACCAACTAAGCTACCTGGCCAAGGTTAGTGTCATTTTTTTTTTTTTTGCACTCATCTGTCCTATTTTCCCAACGTCATTTACTGAACACAATAGCTTTATACCATTGTAAGTTTTTGCCTCCTTTGTCTAATATTAATGGACCATGAAGGTGTGAGTTTATTTCTGGGCTCTATTCTATACTGTGCTGTTTTTATTACTATGGCCTTGTAGGATAGTTTGATATCAGGCACCATGATTCCTCAAACTTTGTTCTTCTTTCTCAAGATTGCTGTGGCTATTCAACATCTTTTGTGATTCCATATAAATTTTTTGAATATTTTTTTTTAGTTTTGTGAAATACACCTTTGGTATCTTGATAGTAATTGCACTGAATCTATAGATTGCTTTCGGTAGCATGAATATTTTAATGACATTAATTCTTCCTATCCATGAACATGAATGCTAGCTTATAATTGAAAAATAAAAGTTGCAACTGCCTTGTTGATATCCTGAATACTTCTAAGTTTATGCATTATCTTTTAAATTTTAAATAAAATGTGGTTTATGAAAAAAATATATATTATCATTCAGAAAGGTAATATATTTCATTGTTGTCTCAATTTACATTTTTATTATCAAGTATTACCTTTATAATCAGGGAAAACATTCCAAAAAAGCTTCAGGCTGACAGAAATACACAAACTGGAGAGGAGTGAAACATGTGGACATGATGTCTGAATCTGGGCAGAGAGAACAAAGGAAAAGCTTTCACTTTGAGATGAAGAAAAGTTGGGAGGGAGAGAAAGAGATATCAACCCTCCCCTGGTATCAGGTGTGGTAGTCAAAAGCTAGCTTTAAAATTTTTATAATAAAAATAACTATCAAAATAATATTTATAAAAATTTCAAACAAGTTTTAATTGAAAACTCCTTTCTATTCCCCAATTTCATTTCCAAGCAGTAACCACTGGTAACTGCACACTTTGGGCATCTGTCCAGATACTTTCTATGCATATATAATCTTAACAGAAATGGGATCATATTATACATACAATTGTATAATTTGCTTTTTGTTCATGAAACAATAGATCATGAATGTTTTTCAACCCTTTGTGTATATAGGTCTAATTCATTCTTTTGAAAAGCTGCATTGTATTCCATTTTATGGATAAACCTTAAATTATTCATCTAATCTCCTATTGATTTTCATTTACAGTGCTTCCAGTTTCTTGTGGTTATAGATGATGATGCCACATTGTTTGTGTCTAATGAACACAATCTTTACATCAAGCCATCTGACCTACCCTCCTGGCACCTCCAAAGACTAACTCTGATTTTGGACAGATTATTAACATCCCCAAAGCTCAGTGCCCTCATTTTAATTGGAGATAATATTTACTTTAGAGAGAGGTTATATGGATTTGATGAGTTTATGTTAATGAATGAAATTAAATGAACAAAAGCATCTGGTAGTTCCCCCAATGTGTGTGTGTGTGCGCGTGCATGTGTGTACGTGTGTGTGTGTGTCTGGAGATATGGGAGATGGAGATAGGGGAGAGAGAAACAGACAGGTAGACAGACAGAGATGGAGGGATACAGAGATAAAAATGGATGGAGGGACAAACTGATGGATGGACCAATGGATAGATGGATGGATGGATGAATACATAGACCAACAGACAGACAGCGAGATACCTCTTCAGTAAGGAAGCCTAGCAAAAATTATTCCTTGCTAACAGGGCATGTGGGGAATTTCATAAAATAATGATCAATAAATTTAAGTTGCTTTTTTCCACTTACAGAAATAGGGAGCAGACAAAACACAGAAGCTGTGGGAAATTTGATCCTCTAAAATATCTGCTTGAGGAGCCATTAAACCAAGAGCAGTTTACACCTGAAGTGACAGTTTCCCACCTCAGAAGGTAGAAGAAGTGATGAAAGAGAAGTCACTATTCTGGATTTAAGGACAAGTGGTTCAGGAAATGAGTGATAAGCACACTGAGGGAAAAGTAGCCCCACCATTTCAATAGAATGTGTTATCCAGGGAGGGTAAAGCTCTATGTAATCATAAGTGCATCCCAGACTTTGGCCAGAGGGATTGTAAAATACCCAGGGAAAAGAAAGACTAACACTAATCACACAGCTACAGATGTGAGAGGCTCCCAGAATCCAAACCTGACCAGACTAAGATAAATAGTGCTGATGAGGAGTAGGAGAGAGTATCTCAGAAGGCCTATAAGATAACAAAATATTTAAAAGCAGGCGCACAGACTTGCAGTCACCTCTGACCTATCCTCTAATTCAGTCAGTTCTCAAATCTTATAAACCATATGCCTAGTACAAACCTCCTGCTGTAGTGATCTTCGTAAACCCACTGTTGATCATGCAAAGATCTAGAGTCCTCTGTGGCTTATAGAATAAAGTCTAAAGTCCTGGCCTGGCATTCAGCACCCTACCAAATGTGGCTCTGAGCCTGATTTGCCCCACTTCCCTCCACATACCCTACACTCTGATCTCACAGCCACTCAAGGGTTGTCTTCCATGGTAACGACTGCCTGACTTATACCCTAGCCTGTGTACCCATGGTAGACACCTGGAGTTTGGGGCCTGTCTGGACCAATGGATAGATGGAGGGATGCACGGACTTCCAAATGCATTCCATTTGGAACTTGTTCCTACATGACTTCATCTGGTTCTGGTTGGATACCACTCACAAGATCCCACCCTACCCCTGGACCTTGGAGGTTTCTATCTTCATGTTCAGTGACCAGCTCACATAATAGGAATATAGTCCACCCAGACCAAACTCAGCCTTTCCAAGAGAGGTGGCAGATAAATGTAGGGACAGACTTAGCATCTATTTTCTTGGGATCAGAAACCATTAAAATGTGGGCTGGGACTGGAAGCCACCATCCTATGCACCATGGGGAAAACTAGCCTCTGAACCCTTGGGCAGAGAGTTCTCTCTGGCACACAGTACATGCTTATTTGTTCAGTGAATGAATGAATGTGACAGAATCTAATTAGATCAGCAGGCAATTAATAAGACAGGCTGAATCTATGTACAAAGAGATAGACAGAGGGAGAAAGAAAAAGAGATTTCTGAAAGTGTATCTTTTAGACATCACAATTAAGTCAACTCACATGTTCCATTTCTGAATTTCTGCTTATGCTAACTTTAGTTAGCATTCTGTCACAGTCAACCATGTGCAAAATTTCAAATCTCTCCAGATTTGTTTCATATACTAGTTCTCCCGTGCAGTTCCCAGATTCTCCCAGATCAAGGTACCCTCTATGCCTTCTGAACTCCAACTGCATGTTATCTGAACCTCTAGGGACACTTCTTATTCTTCTACCTTGATTTAAGGCTCTTTATGAACACAGCTGCAGAAGACACCATTGGTGCACACCCCAGGATCCCTTTTCCTGATCTAGTGGCCATGGCCTTGCCCCTGAGGATACAGGTGCTGAGCTAAAGGCTCTCACCTACAACCTTCCTAGGAGGAACCAAAGCCCAGGTACCTGGGAGTTAGTTACCCACAGAACCACATTCCCATGCCATAGCAATTGGCTGGAAAACAAAAGCTGGCCCTCTCACCTAAAGGTGACACTCTGCAGAACCATTCATGCTCCTCAGGGTCAGGCCAAAGCTTGGTTTCTGCTGAAATCACATTCTTGAGTAGCTTCACTTCGTCCTCCATCCCATGTCCCTCACTCCTTTCCAAGTTTCTCCCTTCATCAAGAAATCAAGTGCTCACAAATATCCCTGCCAAGCTCTGCCTCTAAGGAATATGATCTCAGGTAACATTCCAACTTTCCAACCAATCACTTAAAAAGATTTTGTAGATTACCCTCCTATTTCTTGTAGGACAGTGCCTTTGAGGCACTCTAAAAAACAAAAACAAGGGGGTTGTATGAGGGAGCAAATGAATGGAGTTAATAATTTTTAGTAAATATGGAGTAAATGTCACAAACCTAGAAACATCGCACAATAAACCAAACTTCTAGAATAGGCTAAAATTTCAAAACAATTCAGAGAACAACAAAACAGCCTATTTTTAGTTCTATACAAAGGAAAAGCTAGACAGAACTTTGCTGTTTTAGAAATTTTTGTTTGCTTTTACTGATCCTTTTCATTATTTCCTGAATCCCCCTACACAAGTCAGTTCCCCAATCTATCTGTGATGCAGTAGGCACTCTGATATTAATCACAATATTATTGAAACACCTTCAGTGTAGGCACAAAACTTATATTTAAGGAGGTTTGTTTTCCTCTAAAACTTGCCTCCATTTCCAAATAAAATCTTCGAAGGAAGGAAGGAAGGAAGGAAGGAAGGAAGGAAGGAAGGAAGGAAGGGAGGGAGGGAGGGAAGAAGGAACTGAACTACATCCCTGCAGCTCAGTTCTCTGAGCTCACTGGTATACATTTTTTTTTACTTCCACCGATCTAGGCTATCACCTTGAGAGAACAATAGAGTTTTCAGGACATTTGTAAGAAGAAACTTCTAGACTACACAAAGCTAAAAAATCTTCTCCATTGTGTAGACTCCATGGGCCCTGGGATACTCCTGGCTTCCCAGCAGTAACTCTATCACATACCCCTCTCCCTCGCTCTAGGCCTATCATTTCAGTCTCTCTATGTGAGTATATCAATAATATGCATGAAGACACAGGGATAACTCCTTTTCAGCAGAACACATGTGCACTATGACAGAAACCCTCACACAAAAACATCACACTTTCTGGTTTTAATATTCATCAGCAACTTTTCCACCCAGAGTTCCAAATTCTCAGTGTGGGGCAATGTTTTCCTATTAAACATCTTCCCCTAAGCCTCATTAACTCTCTGTGGTAGAAAATCATTGTGGTGCTTTGGCTGTCTGTGCAAGAAAAAAATTAATTTACAAAAGAGGGCTAAATAATCTCCAAGTAACAAGAGCTTTTGAACTTGGATTTGGCTCTTCACAACCAAGTCTACTCCACAAAGTACAGGAAGCAACTGAAACTGACCTGACATTAACAAACATATACAATGGAGGAAAGAAGGAGCTAGGGGAAGCCCTGGCCCCACCAGGAAATGCCATTAATAAAGGTAATAATTGGATGGCCTTCTAATGATAAATGAGTGACAAGAGGAGGGGGGATGTTCAATTAAATATAAACTGTCAGAAAGAACAATACCATCACTTCCACTATAAATCCATAGCTGCCAATTATTGTATCAAACAAATATGCCAAGTGATAAACTATATACTGTAGTATAAGCAGAAAATTGGGTGTTATTTGTTCCTATGTCTGCCTCCCAGGTCCTTTCAATCTTGATGAATTGTGTTAAATGCTCAAAATGCAGATAAAGGTAATAAATTTATTAATAATTGTTGAAGTAGTGTGAACTCAAACACTTACTAATTGTGTGATCTAGAATAAACCACGTAATCCCTCTGAGCCATAGTTCCCCATGATGCTGGAGTTTAAATGAGGTCATGGATATCACATGTCAACCCCATTGCATGTGCTTGTTGAACTTCAGTGTTTTTTTTTTCCTTTTCTAAAACATTCTCTGAAACAGGTATAAAGAATTGGAGTGCATAGATACAAGTATACTCCATGTTCTAATACATGATTGTCAGGTCTCAGCCCCTTCCCTGGTTAAATCATGCACATGAGGAGTGGAGAGGGCAGTGATCCTCTCAGTGGCTCAGGCCTTCAGATGATGAGCTTCTAGAACTGGAAGGAAAGAATCCTGTTCCCTGTCCCTTACATGGAACAAAGAACTTACTCACTCAGCAGGAACTAGGGCACAGAAGCTTTTCTGACCTTGTTCCAGAGTCCCAGCCCACAAGGACTAGTGGTTAGCATCATGGTGGCAAACCTCTAAGCCATGAGCAAGCAATAAAAAAAAAAATGGAGATCCCAACAGGCCCCCCAGAAACTGAACCCAGGTTTCCAACCTCTGACCATGAGAGGCCTGGAAGTGCTAAGAACTGAATGCAAGGTCCTCCTTTGGAAGTAAAGCTGGTGAAATCAGTAGAGAAGGGTCTGGCAGGTTAGCTACTCAGCCACTGGCCTAGGAGGGTCTTTGCAGTCAAAGCAGGAACAGCGGAGCCTAGGAACATGAACTCTTTAAGGGTAGTATTGCTCTACTGCAAGACCCAGGGCAGAGTGAAGAACAGAAAAGTGTTTCTAGGACTCTGGCTCTGCCTGGAATAAGAAAAAAGAAAGCTCTAGCCAGCTACCAAAGGGTCCAGTGGCACAGAAAGGTCTGTATCAACAGACAGTTGGAGATTTCAGGCCTTCATGATTCATTCACTCAGTCCATCAGTCAACAGTGTTACTGAGAATTCTACATGCCAGACGCTTTGCCCCTGTCTGCCAGTGGCACCGTGAATGGTGCTGGAGGAGACACTCCTATACTTCTCACCACCCAGCACACATAAACTGCTGGCCCCCATGAAGTTACTCCAGCTCAGTTTCCACAAGAGGGCCTGTTGGCTGCCACTGGCCATGTGGGCTGCCAGGCCCTTTCTAATTCTCAGTATAATAAGGAAATTAGATCTGACACACACAACAGCTTCTTGTGAGCTTGTCTAGCTTGAGTCACCTCCAAATACTCTGGCAGAATTGAATCTCAATTCTGGTCCTTGAAGTGGAAGGCTACAGTCCAGCTATGGTTACTTAGGACCCAAGGTGCTCAGCATTCTGGGCAGCTTCACTACCAGCTCATCCTCTCCCCCTTCAATACCCGTTATGCTCATGTTCCATTATCCACATATTTTTCCTGTTTTAATTTTAACCAAGATAATTTCCTGAATCAGACTGTAAACTACTGCCTCAAATGGTCTGGCCTGCTAGAAAAGTCCTTACAATTGGGCACCACTGACCATCTGAGCCTTTATTCGTTGTGCCAGCTCCCTTCCCAAACAATGTCTATTCCAGCTCCTTCTAACCCAAACCTTCCCCACAATCTTTTCTGGATGCTCATTCCTTTCAAAGTTCAGGAGGGTATTTGCAACTTCAATACACTACATAAATGTCATATATTAAGAAAGTGTAAAATAGATACTTGAGATTTTTCTTTTCAGATGAAGGTGGGTGGGCTTAAGTGCAGGTATTTTTTTTTTAAATCCTCACCCAAGGATATGTTTATTGATTTTATTTATTTATTTATTTTTTGAGAGAGAGAGAAACACTGATGTGAGAAACATCAATCATTGCCTACCTTATGTGCCCTGACTGGAAATCAAACCTGCAACCTAGGTTTGTGCCCTGACCAGAGATGGAACCTGCAACCTTTTGGTGTACAGGACCACACTCCAACCAACTGAGCTACTGGCAAGGGTTAAGTGCAGTTTTGACCCCACGGGAATCTTAGACTAGTTTGTGCTCATGGGTGTGGCCTGATGCCATAAGCTGCCACATATGAAACAGTAGCACAAGAACAGCCCCTTTACAGTCCACTACTCTACAAACTCTAATTAATAGAAGTGCACTGAGATGATTGAAAGTACCCTCCTCACACTGATGATGTAAGTGCAGGGCAGGATAGGAATGGGAAGCATCTATTTGAAATGGGTCCAGGAAGTTACAACTACTACTGGGTTTTCTAATGCAAGCATCAGGAATTAGTTCTAATTAAAGTGGGGGAATCACTGGAGGGAATATGGGAGTTCACAGAATCCCTGCCAAAGGCATGAGAATGAAGCTGGGATATGAGGCAGCTCCAGGGCTTAGAGAACAAACTACAGAAATGACTTTGGAGCAGGAATGGTGTGACAAGACTGTCCCCCAGCTGCACACCCACAGATGAGTTAACTCTAGCTGGGTGGGTCTCTGATCCTCCAGTTTTCAAAGCCCCACAAAAAAGCATGAGATCTCAAGGTTGGGTCTTGGTGCCTCCTCTGATTGTATGAGGCAATGAGGAAAAATATCAGGTCCCTACGGCATCCATCTATAAGAGGGGAAATCCTCCCAAACAACACACAGAGGAAGAGGCAGCTCTCCAAAAGGAACACAGCTGTGAGAGGAGGAAAAGATAAATGTGCCCACCCAGGGAAAAGGAAGATAAGAACGTTCTGACACTGAGCCCTCCTGGGCAGGTCATACCTGCCTCAGACGTTCTGGCTCACAGACACAGGTGGCCCTACAAGACCCCTAGCCTGCTGTGCAAACCACTCTTTCTCTGCACCAGTCCCAAGGGTCAGCCACACTTCTTCAACACACCTTCCCCAGAGCTACAAGATGAGGGCTAAAGGAAAAGGCTGGTAGGCTTGGGAGGTCTATCTTTTCTGGCTCATCAGGTGAACCTGCCACTCAGATGCACCTTTACAAACCCAGTAACTGCCACAGCAAACCATCAGGAAAAGGAGACCTTTGAGGCTGGTGATGGCAGAACTCAGCAAGCTGACAACAAGGGCAGACCTTCAGAGCCAGGGCCATCATCCTCTAGAAACCCCTCCTGACACACCTCTGGTCAGGCCACCCAGGGCCACTCCTGGACTCCACACGGCTCCTGCATGGGCATTACCAGACTGGATTTTACTTCTTTGGGTGACTTTTATTCACAATGGCCCCTCTTACTGGAGCATAATCTTTCCAAGGACAAGGACACCACAAATGTCACCAGCATTTAGTATCTAGCACACAGAAGTAGGAACTCAGTAAATACATGTTAAATTAGTCAATGAATAGATACATGAACAAACTAAGCCTTACTCACTCATTTTCCACATCCCAATTATTCATGTATCACTCCTGTTTCAGTGTGGTCAAGATTCTATAGGAAATACTGATTTTCTTTTTCCAATAGTGCAGCAGACATTCTAAATGTAGATTAAGGGCTGGTTGGGTAGAAAGCACGTGTGCCAAGAGGGAAAAACCTGATTCTATTTTTGGGGGACAGGAGGGTTGTTTCAAACTACCTCCCTGCCCCACAAGTACCTTGGAACACTAAACTGCGTACACAGACCAAATAATACAACACCTGTCTACTGCTACAACACCCCAGAGAGAACCCTGTGGTGGTTAATTTTGTGTGTCAACGTGACTGGGCCATGTGGTACCCAAACTGGTCAAATGAAAACATTATTCTGCAAGTGTCTGTGAGGGTGTTTCTGGATGAGATTAACATTTGAATCAGTAGTCCCAGCCAAGCTGACTGTCATTCCTGATGTAAGTGGGCCTCGTCCAATTAACTAAAGACTAAATAGAATAAAAGGGCTGAGTAAAAGGGAGCTCCTCCTGCCTGACTGTTGAGCTAGGGTATCTGTCTTTTCCCTTTGGACTTGAATTGAAATATCAGATGTTCTTGGGTCTCAGGACTCTACACTAAGGCTGGAACTACACCATCAACTCTCTGAGGTCTCCAGCTTGCTGACTACAGAGTTGGGGATTTGGCAACTTCGATAACTGTGTGAGCCAATTCCTCGTAGTAAATCTCTTTGCATATATAAAATATTATATATAAAACATATATATATTATTGTTTGTGCTTCTAGACAGCCTTAATACAACACCTCTCAGTAACACCTCTCTACTGTCTTAGCCACACTGAACCCTCTCCTGGGAACCCCAGGCCTCCCAAGATCTGGCAGATAAAGGGGTTAAGACATGTCATATCAGGAAGTCTCCAAGATGTTTCCCAGTGCTCTTCCAGCTTGTGCTTTGAGGTATGTAAGTCAGTGAGCTGACAAGTGCCTCCCACTATCATCATGATATAGCACATTTTCTTTGCCCTAAAAAGTTCCCTGTGCCCTGTCAAGTCAGCTTCCCACTCACCTCACCCCAGGAAAACACTGATCTGCTTTCACCATACATCAGAGTAGTCTTTACTAGGGTTTCATATACATGGAATCATAAAGTACTCTTTTTTTAAATCTGGTTTCTTTTACTCCACATGGATAGATGTTTTTGAGATTCATCCTCATCATTATATGGATCAACAGGTTTTCTTTTACTATTGTATAGTTTTTTATTACCTCAATTCATGACAGTCTCTTTATCTATTCACCAAATGGGAATTTGGATTATTTCCAGATATTTTCTATTATGATTAAAACTGCTCTAAACATTCACATCCAAGTCTTTGTGTGGGCATATGATTTCATTTCTTCTAGGTGAATATTTAGGCACAGAATAGTAGACTCATGAGGTAAGTTTATACTCAACTTTAAGTCTTCCACAGTGGTTGTACCATCTTCCACTCCCAGAAGCAAAGTCTTCTTACCACTCTGCTCCCACAGACAGTGAAGAGGTGTGCATGTGGGGCCTGCAGGTGTGCAGGCCAGAAAAGCTTCTGCTGAATCACAGTGCATGGGCCTTCTCAGCCAGGTCTGGAGTCCCCTCCAGGCTGAAGTCTTCTATAGCCCTCAATTCTGAACTCTCCTCTGTGTCTCCAGTGTGCACAGTGACATGCAGTCATGCACACAATACTGGCCAAGGTGAGAAGGGAGAACACTCTGCGCTTCTAGTAGCCAAGGGCAGGGCTCTGTGTTATTCATGTGGATGTCTCTCTTCCTGACCTCTAGCCCTGAGAATCTTGCATCATGCCTGGCATTACCATTTCCTGGTATTGTGTGATGAACAACCAAATGAATGAATGAGGGAATGAATGAATGATTAATGGAGCCTGGTTTAACCACTTCTACTTCCTTGCTTCCCTCAGTCAACTGGAACCCCACTTTCTCTTTTTGGGTGCACAATTTTGAGCACTGACCTCTCTTAGGCAAAACATTTATTTCAGTCTTTTGAGGAAAATGCTGATTCCTGAAGTAGATGGCTTGGGGGCGGGGGAAGAGAGGCTTCTGCAAAGCCTCCTACTAACCCTTGCCTTCACCCTGTGGACTGACAGAAGCCTGCTAGAGGAGTCTCTCTTGCACACACATGTGCTGGCAAACACTAGTCCAGTGTGGCTGTCTGGGCCTGGGAGTGAAGGACTCCAGGGTTGGGTGTCATAAATCTCAGGAGTAGCCTTGCCTCAGTTGAGTGGCAGGACTGCTCTAAGCCCAGATTTTCTCCTCTAAAAAGAACAGAGTGGTAATAACACATTCATGATATTGCTGCAGATAAAATGAGGTAATGTATATGAAAGTATTTGTTGAAAAATAGCAACTGTTCCCCAAAGGTAAGGCCCATTTGTCTTTCCTCACCCAGTCTGCTCTCCACCCATCAGCAAGCACCACCAGGCTTATTAGCTGTGCTGAATAAGTCCTCATATCTGTCAATCTAGAAGCTATGAACAGAACTAGTCAGCATCAACCAGTGACCTTGTATGAGGAACACAATGAGGCCCAGACCAGTTAAGTGGTATCCCACCAATGGGGCTCTGGGGCAAATGGAGGAATGTGTTCCAGGATCTCAGGCTATAGGACCCAGCAATTCTACCATCCTCCCTCCATCTCTCCCTTCTTTTTTCCTTCTCTTCTCCCTTCCTTCTTCCTTCCTCAATGCTCTTTCTGAGCATCCACAGATTCACTTTTCTGACTATAAAGCTGCTCAGCATCCGGAGGCTGGACCTGACTGGGAGGAGATGCTTCTGCCGAGAAGCCCTCCCTTCAGCCTTCTCCCCCAGGTCTACTTTGCTTCTCCACTTAAGAAGACAACCTGAAGCTGCTTATCTCTAAATCAGGAAAAGTTCTGCTCAGCTAAGTGGAATTTCCAAGTTCCTGACAAACTCTATAGCTGCTCTAAAGCTCCACTCAAAAATGATGTCCAGGGAAGTTATGTTGCCTTGAGCCACATTAGCTCCCCAGATGAGGAGGGAAGAAAGAATATACCATCACAATGTTGTTTCCAATACAGGGTGGGCCTGCAGGTATCTGGGAGCTCTCAGGGAGGACCCTGGAAGACAAGGAGGTGGCTCTGGAGAAATCATTATGCATCAGGGATCAGCTTGCTCTGGGAGGTATCTCAAACACTGGGGAGGACTGTGACAACTTCATGCCTAACCAGAATGCAAGAGCCCAGTTCCAGAGGGTGGACCCAGTCCTGCTAAGCACATGACAACAAGTATGGGAGCACTAGTTCAGTGAGCCCTGCCCCACCAAGTCAGTGCAGGGACCTCACAAATACCTGGGGTAAAAGAGTCAACAGAGCTGGGAGGACGGTTGAAGTGTTAGTGACTTCACCACCTAAACAGACAAAGACTGGCAGTACAAGCTAGGGAGAGGCCAACTCACAATTGGCCATCCTGAATTGGGAAGCTGAGTCTCCTTGCTCAGTAAGCACTCATGGTGCTGTCCACTGTTGGCACACGGATCACTGGACACCAGATTCACAATCTGTGGACTCTCAGCTGTTTGAGGTGAGGACACTAAATACACTGCTCAAGCTTGGGAAGTCCTAAACTTATAGAGGGATTTAGGAATTGATGGAATCACTAGGCACTACCTTGATAGATTCCCTTGTCTTCCCAAACCACCTTCAGTTCAAAACACCATTGGGAAGCTCTTATTCTGGGATAAGCCAGGAATTCAAAATGGTTCTCATGCTTAAGGCACTCACTGTCTCCAAGGAAAGATAGGCACATAAGCACATAATTTTAAAATATTGTGCTAAGGGTTCACTGGAGATAAAAAGTAGGTTCTGTATGGACCTAGGAAGAGCCTCTCAACCAGCTAAGGGAGTCTTGAAAAATGATTTGTGTTGCCAAAGCCTGTGCTGGGGACTGCTGCTCCCACATTCATTTCTCCTGCTGCACCTGCATTATGGATTCTGGGACACATTCCTAAAGCCAGCTGAAACCAATAGTCCACAGCATTCTTCATGTGGAACAAGCTCCATCTGTGAGATGCAAATTGATTCTTCTGACTTTTTCCTTCATGTACAACTAGGTCTTAAAGCCATGGACTTCACTACTGAATTCTTTCTCCACTCCCTCCCTTTCAACTTTCCCTTAGCCACTGTCACCGCCTTAGTCCCAGGTGCTGGCTATCACTTCTCTGCATAATGTGGATGAAAATAATACTACAAAAGAAGAGGAAGAAACATTCATAATACTCAAGGGGAGAATCCACCAAGAAGACATCAGTATTGTAAATATATATGCACCCAACATAGGTGCACCCAAATACATAAAGAAAATCCTAGAGGACTTTAAGAAGGATATTGACAGCAACACAATTATAGTGGGGGATTTTAACACCCCACTCTCAAAAATGGACAGATCTTCCAAACAAAATATCAACAAAGATATCGTGGCATTGAACAATACCCTAAACGAAATGGACTTGACTGATCTATTCAGAGCCCTCCATCCCAAAGAAGCTAATTACACATTCTTTTCAAATGTACATGGAACATTTTCAAAGATAGACCACATGATAGGACACAAAGCAGGTCTCAACAAGGTCAAGAAAATCAAAATCATACCAAGAATTTTCTCAGATCACAAGGGAATGAAACTAGAAACCAACCCCAAGGAAAAAAACCCAAAACATTCAAAATCATGGAGATTAAATAGCATGATATTAAACAATGAATGGGTCAAGGATGAAATTACGGAAGAAATCAAAAGGTTTCTGAAACAAATGAAAATGAACGTACAACGACCCAAAACTTATGGGACACAGCGAAGGCAGTATTGAGAGGGAAGTTCATAGCGATACAGGCATACCTAAAAAAGATAGAAACATTTCAAACAAACAACCTAACCCTATGTCTACACGAACTAGAGGAACAACAATAAAGACAACCCAGAGCAAGTAGAAGGAAGGAAATAACCAAGATCAGAGCAGAATTAAATGACATAGAGACTAAAAGCACAATTCTAAAGATCAATGAATCCAGGAGCTGGTTCTTTGAAAAGATAAACAAAATTGACAAGCCTTTAAGCAGACTCATCAAGAAAAAAAGAGAGAAGACCCAAATAAACACAATCAGAAATGAAAGAGAAGAGATTACAAATGACACCACAGAAATACAAAGAATTGTAAGAAACTACTACGAAGAACTGTATGCCAAGAAATTTGAAAACCTAGATGAAATGGACAAATTTCTAGAAAAATATAATCTTCTAAACTCAATGAAAAAGAAGCAGAAAACCTGAACAAACCAATAATAGGAAAAGAAATTGAAGCAGTAATCAAAAAACTCCCCACACACAAAAGCCCTGGACCAGATGGTTTCACAGGAGAATTCTACAAAGCATTTAAGGAAGAGCTAATCCCTATCCTGCACAGACTATTCAAAAAAATCCAAAAAGATGGAAGACTCCCACACTCTTTCTATGAGGCCAACATCATCCTAATTCCAAAACTAGATAAAGACACAATGAAGAGAAAAAACTTCAGGCCAACATCTCTGATGAACACTGACGCTAAAATCCTCAACAAAATATTGGCAAACTGCATCCAACAATACATTAAGAAGATCATCCATCATGACCAAGTGGGTTTCATACCAGGCATGCAAGGATGGTTCAATATTCGCAAATCAGTAAATGTAATACATCATATAAACAAAAGCAAAGACAAGAATCACATGATCATTTCAATAGATGCAGAAAAAGCATTTGATAAGGTACAGCATCCATTTATGATAAAAAC
>PVIA01017535.1:0-15426 GCA_004024845.1 Tonatia bakeri
ATTTGGAGGAGGGGAAGTCAGTTTTAGAAGGTTACCAGCCAAGCTCAGTTGGGTTTGGTTGTTATGCAGATTTAAGTCCTTGCCTTCTGCATTGATAAATGTTTCTAGAGATTTAGTCATCTTCCTCTTCCCGACACTGACCGGGAAGACATCTTTATAAATGGAGATTTCCCTTATAAATGTAAATGTCTCTCACAAAAAGGTAACTTTGACTCAGTTTTCTGAGCTCTTCCTATGTTTGCTGTTTCTTAAAAATAGTCAGCCCAAAATAAAACTTATGTAAAAAAGACATATTTGGGGGTGGCAAATTCTGTTCCCTTTCATAATCAAACCTGGAAGAAAATTAATGCAGGAAAAAATAATTAGTTTCAATCAAGCTGAAGGTTTCAAAATCATAAATCAACAACGGATAAAACATTGAATAACATCTGAGTATAGATTATATTCTATTACTGAATCTCCCTTCATTTTTAAGCATATGTACCTCACAATGGAATTATAACATACAGAAAATAAGGTTTTGAATACATAAAACTGTAAGTATCTGAATTTCTACCTCTTTCCTCTCAAAATCTGAACAAACAGAATATTGTTTCTGTCAGTTCCCAGTATTAGGCAGGAAAAGATTTAATAATGCAGTAGCAAGGTTTTCCCATCTCTAAATGATATTTTAAATTGGGTTTTACTGGAAGCTTAATTTCTTTTGCCAGAATCCCTTAACACACAAAATAAAAAAAAGACAAAATTAGTAAAACCAGCACCATATCTTTTGTTAAGGAAAAAGAAAAATATACTTTGGGGATAAAAAAAAATGTGTATGTCAAAGAATGCATAACCTGTGCTTATTTAATGCATGAGTCCCATTGGATTCTTTGTATGAAAAAATGTTTCTCTTTTTTTTTCTTTAAAATAGCCTGATATGAAGGGGGGAAAAGCCTTTTAAGACCAAAACCCCTAAGCATGTAATTGATTGCTAGGTATATGCATCTGGCTGGTCTGTATCAGATATACACCACCAAAAACCGTTCTAATTATAACCACCATTTCCAGTATCTAAGCATACCAGAACTCCTGTCTGCTAACCTTGTCCACCACAACTACCTTGTGTTTGTTGATTTTAAATTAAGTGCCCTGGTGTCCCTGTAAGACAAATCCTAACAGGTCAGCTGCCATTTACTTGATGGCTTTGAAAGATTTCTTAACAGAGACTTCTACAATGCATGCCAGGACACGCTACTCTCTGAGTCTTCAGAGCCAGAACATGTGCACAAAACTGGCCTCAGCATGTCCTTAGTCCCAAGAGTGTCTCTGAACTGTGGAGAAGAAATGTTTTTCTATAAAATCTATGCCATCTTCTGGAATCAGGTCACAGCTCTGCTACAGGGTTTATTATAACAGCAGCCACATGGTGGCGCCTTCTGCGATAGAGTTCCCAGGAGCCCACCCTTGGGGCTTCATGCCCCAAAGTGAACTGCGGTCAGTCTACTGCAGCAATGTCTCAATTTCACATGCCCTGTCCACCACCCATTCTGTTCCCCCTCTTCCCTTCCCCTATTATGAACACACACACTCCAGGTAGGACTGCCTGCTCATTGCTTAGGAAAAGGTAAAATATAATAAAACACAGTGCTCTGACCTGGGACCTAACCCACAACTTATGCACGGGCCCCGACCTGGAACTAAACCAGTGGACCTCTCACTTTGTTAATGACGCTTAACTACCTGAGGCACACTGATCAGGGAAATACTCCTGGATTCATTTTTTTAAAGATTTTATTTATTTCTTTTTAGAGAGAGGGGAAGGGAAGGAGAAAGAGAGGGTGAGAAACATCCATGTGTGGCTGCCTCTTGCATACCCCCCACTGGGAACCTGTCCTGCAACACAGGCATGTGCCCTGACTGGGAATCAAACCGGTGACCCTTTGGTTCACAGGCCTGTGCTCAATCCACTGAGCTACTCCAGTCAGGGCCATTCCTGGATTCTTCACCTACTACTACTCAGTTACTCTCAAATCTCATCACTCTTTGTAACAGACTTTATTTTGTAATCAAGGCCTGTAGTATTTGACTTAAACTATTTTCCAAATTTTCCTTTTTAGGTACTTGATCTAGTTCCCCTACACTGCTACCTTTGATAGGGGACTTAAGAGTTGGAAATTTTTAGTTTAAGGTAAATAGTTATAAGCTTAGTAAGTAATGTATAAGTTAAAGCTTTTTTTTTCCTATCCTACAGATAAGGCCCACCCTGGCTCCTAGGAAAGCAGCTGACCTCCTGGGGCACTGCTAAAGACCACCACCTGGGGATGAGTGGAGGCATCCAGGCCTTTGTGTTCCAGGGAGAGACAGAGGACCACCTGTCCCTGGGAACAGCTAACTGCCCAGGACAGGAATGTTGCAGTTTCTTTAACCTAATCCTCCCTGAACTTCAAAACCCCTCACTGCACCTAAACTTGTTTATTCCCTGCTATAAAAACCTTGGCCTGGGAAGAAAATGTAAGACGGTTCTTTTAGGGTACGATCCCACCGTCTTCTCAGATCACCGGCCATCTGCATAAACTGCCCATAAAGATTCAATTGCTTATTGGGTTTGGTAGTAACCGGCAGCCTGAATGCTGGTGTCTTTTCTGGTTTCACCTTGTTTAGACATGGTATCCTGAGTTGCCCTTTTCCCTCTCTTCTTGAAAAACTCTCTCCCTTCCTGGTAACCTTTTCCATAGGCAGACGAGATTGAAAGCTACTATCCTCTAGTTACCTCCTACCATTAGTTATCGACCTCTGCCATCTTCAATTCCAAGTAGCATTTATTTACTCATTTACACAAGTAATATTTCCTGAGAGGTACCATATGCTAGGTACTGGTCCTGATGCCACGGACACAGCACTAACTCAATCAGGAAACATCTCTGCTCTAATGGAGCTTATTGCACTGAGGGGATATAAAAGATAAACAAATAAAGACAATACACCAGGTGGCAATATGTGCTATGTAGGAGAATAAAGCAGGGAGGGGGGATGGAGAGTGATGGAGAGAATATTTGAGGCAACATTTACTGTCAAGTGACATTGATCCTGTACCACACTCCAGCCTTAGCAGTAAAGCTGAGATAGGAAAACGTTTCTAAAAAGAGACTCTGGCACCTGAAACTGTTAGGTAAGTCTTAACCTCTGCCAGAGGACGTGTGATATTCTAATTGTCATTCCCAGCTCTCTGTCTTCCTTTCCCCCACAGGGCATGTCAAGTGCATTCCCTGTGGCCTATCTTTCATTCCTAATAGGACAAAAGCCACTTTCTCAGGCCCTCTTTCCCAGAGCTAGCTAGAACCCTAAGCATGCTGACCCTAATTGTTTTATGAGCCTTTATCCTCAGGACTAGAAAATTACTGGAAGCATACTGAAGGCACAGAAACTCTGAGAACCCACAAAACAGGACATAGCAAACCACAACCACCACTGGACCCTGAACCCAAACATAACATCCAAACAAGTTACAGCCAAGTGGAAACACCTTGCCCTATAACCCCCACCTCCCATTACCAGATAAAAGCCCAAAGCCCTAACCCTTCAGGGCTGGTACACATCTCTGCACCCAGCCCTGTCCCTCCCTTGGGAAAGTAAAAATAAAAACCCTTTATTCTCTGTGCTGTCTGCTCTTTGTGAACTCTTTCACAGCTCATATCACTGACCACCCTAACGACTCCCTTGTTTTTCTGGGGGTGCATTAGTGGACATGCCCATATTACATGCTTTGTCTTGGTAACTCCTTCTATAGTTGGTTTGCAAAGGTAATTTCCAACCTTGGCCACGGAAGAGATAAAGGTTCATTCCATTCATCTCTAAAAGCTTGAACCAATCAGTAGTTAAACCTCCAGGCCCTCATGGAAGCATGTTAAGACTTACTTCTTGAGGATCTCCTGCATGGATGGATCTGAAGAGCATTATGCTAACAGAAATAAGCCAGGCAGGGACAGACAAATACCATATGATCTCACCTATAAGTGGAACCTAATTAACAAAACAAACAAGTGACCAAAACATAACCAGAGATGTTGAAATAAAGAATAAACTGACAGTAAGCAGAGGGAAGGGGCGAGGGAAATAACGTGGGAAAGGGGGAAGAGTCGTCCAGGAACATGTATAAAGGACCCATGGACAAAGCCAAACTGGGCTAGAATTGAGGGTAGGAAATAGGGGAGGATGGGACAGAGGAAAGTGGTTGGTGGTGAGAAAATGAAGACAACTGTACTTGGACAACAATTTTTTTTAAAAAAGACTTCCTTCTTGAGCAGGGAAATCTTTGAATCACACTTCTTCACTGTTTGATTTACCAGCTTAACTCTGCAGCAATTCCCTTCCCATGTGCTTCCTTTGCTCCCATAATACTTTCATTAAAACCCCTTGCCATCACCTGCTGTTTGTTTGTTTGTTTAGGAGCCAAAATAAATTTTTTTGTTTCTTTGGATGACAGAGATGGCTTGAAATGCTCCTTTCTCTTCCAAATTTCCTATATTCTAGGAGAACATAGGTTTTATGAACCAAAATTTGACATAGAAAGTCAAAAGTTTATGGACATAAAGTAATTGCTAAAAATTGTAATTACCAAAAATGTAATTAGTAAATTGATGGCTACTCATCAGAAATATCAGTGTTACATATTAGAAAATGATAAGACATTACTTTCACTTCCTGGCCTTCCCTCCATTTTTATATGCTGGGGAAGATACCTTTGTTTTATACCTATAGCTACCCTAACATACAAGGCAATCCTGCTCACAAACTGATTTATCAACCTAAAGCCATCAACCTAAAAAGTAGAAACACCATGAATAATTTGAACCAAGTTCTGCCTGGATCTGAAGACAACATACCTGACCATACTATAATACCAATGAAAACAATTCTGTAATTCTAGAAAATTAGTTTCTATCACAGAGGAACAAGATAGAACCTAGGTCTGTCCAAGGCCAGGGCCTACACTTCATCTACAACATCGTTCACATTGTGGATCCTGAAATACAGCAAATTTGAACATTTCTCCTGAGTAATTCAACCACCTGACAAACATCTGCTTCTCTTATAGGATGACCTACCTCATACTAATTATGGTCTGCATTTCTTTTTAAAGATTTATTTATTTATTTTTAGAGAGAGGAGAAGGTAGGGAGAAAGAGAGGGAGAGAAACATCCATGTGAGGGAGAAACATCCCTGGCACCTGCAACCCAGGTGTGCGTCCTGACCATGGATGGAATCAGTGACCTTTAACCTCGAGTACACCCCCAACCGGGGACTGAACCTGCAACCCAGGCATGGGAATCAAACCAGCATCCTTTTACTTTGTGGGACAATGCCCAACCAACTGAGCCATGCCAGCCAGGGCATGCATTTTTTCTGACATCTGGGAGTCTAGCCCTGCCTCAGCTTCTTCCTGGCATATCTGGTTGAGCTAATGCCAGCCCCAGCATAATTTTCTTCCCAGCACTGTTTCTTTATTGCAGCTAGTATATTCTTGCTGTCTCTTCACACACATTAACTTCTGAAATCTCAATATTTAATTAAAAATTATGACTTAGAAATAAGTGCCAAGATCTTACTATTCCTATGAACTAGGAGGGTTTTCTGGAGCAAACACGTGCACATGAGATGTGGTATCTGAGAACCAGATGTTCAAAGATTCAAACTGACTACAAATCCAAGAATACAGGGATTTAAAGCTAAACTTGTGTTTCAAAAATAATTTTAAAATTAAGCCGCCGTGGCTGGTATATCTCAGTGGATTGAGCATGGGCCTGTGAACCTAAGGGTTGCCAATTTGATTCCCAGTTGGGGCACATGCCTGGGTTGCAGGCCAGGTCCCCAGATTGGGGCACATGAGAAGCAGCCACACATTGATGTTTCTCTCTCTCTCTTTCTCCCTCCCTTCCCCTCTCTAAAATAAATAAATAAAATCTTTTTTACAAAGTATTATTTAAAAAAATAAATAAATAGAATTAAGCTCTAACTACCAAGCTATGTGGCACTAAATGTATGTACACACACTGTTTTGTTATATACTACAACACCCAAATAGTGCACCGATTTCAATAAAAATTTAACTGAGCTCATGCTATGTTCAAGGTGCTACTAGATTTAAAATGGACTGACACAAAGGAATCGAAAATAACACAGAACAAGGTAGGAAAAAAGAAAAATGTGCTGTAAGTAGAGATTCAAATGAGGGAGACAGTACTTCTACTTATTGACACGAGAAAAAGTTTCATGTAAACGTCAGTACCTGAACCAGTCCCAAAAGGAGGCAAGAACACTTCTTAATAAGACATGAGGAAGAAAGCCTTCCAAACAGAATTACCTGATTAAACACACACGGATGGGAAAGCAAGGGGAATCTTTGGAGAGTGATGAGTGATACAGTTTGGCCTGAGCACAGGTTATATACAGGAAAGAAATGGAAAAGAAGCCTGAAGGAAAGAGTGTCACAGGAAGTCTTAAATTTCATGCCCAGGAGTTTCCACTGGAATTTTTATGTATTAGAAAATGCAAAATAAAGAAATGTGATTAAATGCTTCACTAGAATAATAAATCTAGAGTGGAAAGTGAATTACAATGAGATAGAGATATAAGGCAATTACAGAAATCCAGACAAGAAGCAATTTATTCATTCAAGAAGAACCCTTACCTGGATCCTTACAACAGCACCTACTGATCTTTTTTTTTTTTTTTAAGATTTTATTTATTGGCCCTGGCTGGTGTAGCTCAGTGGACTGAGCACAGGCCATGTGGGAGAGATACATCAATTGGTTGCCTCTCGCATGCCCCCAACTGGGGATCTGGCCTGCAACCCAGACATGTGCCCCAACTGGGAATTGAACCAACGACCCTTTACTTTGCAGGCTGGCACTCAATCAACTGGGCCACACCAGCCAGGGCAGCACCTACTGATCTTTCTGCCCCCTCTTTGGCCACTGATCCTTTACAAATGCTTATCTGATGTCCTTATCCATGAAAATTTCATGATGTGGCCCTGATCTGCCTAATCCTGGGCTAGGTATCCTGCCATACTTTATATGACACTATACTTCAGCTACACTGGTCTCCCTTTGGTTCCTCAAATAGATCAAGCTCTTCCCACCTCAGGACCTTTGCACCTGCTGCTTCTTTTGTCTGCTGTGCTCTTTGCTCATTCACTATGTGGCATGCTACTTTTTTTCTATCAGGCTTCTGTGAACCCTGCCTAAAATAAGAATCCCTTTGTTATTCTCTATTCATCCCTTTCCTTTTGATTTTTTTTTTTTTTTGGAGTATAGTCAAGCAGACAAACTAGGAGACTTCTAATTGTTTAGGCAAGAAATGATGAGGGACAAAGCTCTACAATATATAAAATATAATTCCATAAGAACATGGTACAGTGAATGGAGAAATGGGCAATAAGCAGTAGTAAAAAAAAAAACAGTTCAGAATTTTTTCAGAATTACTGAAAAATATTTTTAAAAACATCGTCATTTTGTTGCCCTGATTGGTGTGGTTGAACATCGTCCTGAAGAGCAAAAGGTCACCAGTTTGATTCCCGGTCAGGGCACATGCCTGCGATGCAGGTCCGGGACCAGTTTGGGCTACATACAGTAGGCAATCAGTCGATGTTTCTCTCTGTGATGTTTCACTCCCCGTCTTTCTCCCTCCCTTCCCTTCTCTCTAAAAATACATAAATAAAATCTTTAGAAAAAAAGAAAAATTACATGCTTTCCCTTTCAGGTCAGAAAAATGACTGGACCATCAACACCCTTATTTTACATTTCAGTACAGGTTTTTACCATTGGGGTACAAAAAGACAAAGGAATAAAAGATGAAAGAATTTAAAAGAAAAAAAATGTTACTTTTATTTGTGGGTGATATCTATGTGAAGCCAGAAGAATCTGTATAAAGATTATTAAAATTATTAATAGAAGAAAAGACACAAGGGTGAGGGAAATAGTTAAGTTAAAAAAGCTACAGCACTTTTCGCGGATGAGAAAAAGGATGAGTGTCAGACACCACCCTGACTTTTGCGTGAAGGACAGGGATAACAATGGCAAAGGAAAGAAAAGGGCCAAGCGCCATTGAGAAATATTTTAGAAGCAGAACTCATATACAAGACTTGGCAACCAATGCAGTTTGCAGGCAGAGGCAGAAATTAAATCATGACTGAGCTTTTAAGTACTGAATGGTCCTGTCAGTAACCAAAGTAAGGATTCTAAGAGAAGGAAAAAGAATTATAAAAATAAATTTTCTTTCTTAATTTTCACAACCTTTTCTTAGACATAAAGCCTGTTTCATTGGAAGTAAAGTTTCGAGTCTTGTTCACAACAGAAAATGTTGACCTTTCTTCTTGAGAACAGCAATTTTCCAAATAAGCAGTTTCATCAATAGTGCCATGAGGATAAACAGGACTACAAATAACACATGGAGCTAGAGACAGTAGCTTCAGCCACCCATTCTTTGCATGATTTCATCAGCAACTGCATCTTAGTTCACCATACCCAGAGATCGGTAAATATATTTAAAGGGGAAAGGCTTCATGTAGAGAAAAATAGACTTAAAATAAACCAAAATCTAACTACATACTTGTACCCATAAGAGAAAGTTAAGGAAGTTTTCATGAGCTTTGATCATACGGAGTACTCACTTGGTAAAAGAGATGTCATGGACTAGATATGATTATAAATGATAAGGTAGCCTTCCAGAACCAAAATAAACATTTCAAATGTTATTTTAAAAGGTAAACAACAAATATGCATGTTTGATAGTTAAGTTGGCTTGAACTTCCTGTAAACATCACTTTCAGCCAACTTTCTACCCTCGGAACCTTCCTGCTAGGTATGATTTATGCCCATGAATGATATTAATGTATACATGCCCAATTTTCTATGGCTACTTGGAAACACTTGGCCTCAAAACATGGTATACTTAGTGGCTGCCCAGAACTTAATTAAAATCCCCGACTGACTAAGCTGACTTCAAATGGTGCCATAACTAAACTTACTAAAACTCTTCTGCAGAAAAATATCACATTAATCCTGAGTCCAGCCACTATCAATCTCACTTGAACACTCTGAGCATCGTAATTCATATTGAGGCTGTCTCTACACTTGCAAATGTTTTCCAAACAAAATTTATGCTGAGGAAAATGAACGATTCATTTGCAACAGTCTTAACAGATCAAATACATTTGCATTGGCAGAAAATTATTTTCCAGCGAATCATTGAGGCAAAACAAAGACCTCCTCTGAAGGAACCTGACATAGTTCAAGCATATATCCAACGTTTTTAAAAAGTAGTTTCCGGTCCTGACTGGTGTAGCTCAGTGGATTGAGTGCAGGCCTGCAAATCAAAGGGTTGCTGGTTTGATACCCAGTCAGGGCACATGCCTGGGTTGCAGGCCAGGTCCCCAGTAGGGGGTACACAAGAGGCAACTACGCATTGATGTTTCTCTCCCTCTCTTTCTCCTTCCCTTCCTCTCTCTCTAAAAATAAATAAATAAAATCTATTTTTAAAAAAGTGGTTTCCATTTACCTAGTCATCTGTGAGATTTTACCATGTGACTAGTGATATTACTTGGGGGAAATTATATTATTTAACAATTTGAAAACATAATAGAGACATAGTGTGTCTTAGTGTGGTGGGTGAATAGATTTTGGAAGCAGAGAGACCTAGACTCAAATATTAATTCTGTCACTTACTTACTGTACAATTTTTGGCATGTAATGTAACCTCTTTGCGTCTCAGTTTCCTGTGTTTACAAAGGGGATTCTATCGGCAATGCCGCATCAGCATTGCAAGAATAAAATGAGATAACTTACACAAAGGAAGTAGAATAGTGCCTGACAGGAGGTATAGAACAGATTTGAGATAATTTCCCTTTATTCTGCTGGAAATAAACAGCCACTCACATGTTGAAAAATGTCTATGTCCCTTTGCAACCCTTGCATTTGCCTGCACAACACAGCTCCGGGTCACAGCCCTGGAACACCATGAGGTCTTCGTTAGTCATCCTTCACATACAAGCTAATTTATCCTTCTAACCTCAAGTTCACTTTGTTCTAGCCCCTTTTATTTTCCAAAAGAGAGCTTAATTTCTTCCTCCAAAAAAATCTTCCCTGTGTCATGAGAAACCACTTTACTGAGCTAGTTCATCTCGTTGCTCTATTATCGGCTCCATCTCCCCTGCAGATGCTCAACTCTTTGAGGGCAGAGGCAGTGCCGAACGGAACTGTTCCCTAAGCGTGCTAAATTAGTATCAGTTGTTGAAGCCAGTTGTACGAAACTGGCGTATGAAGGCGACACTAGAGAGGCACTGCTGGACTGAGAGTTGCATGCTACTTCTTTGTATTGTGTCAACGTACAGGTCACTTAATCTTGAATAATTTTCTTATCTAAAAAAGAGGCTAAAGATACCTACGCTATGAGGATCAATTTAGACATTATGTGGATGGTGCTCCATACATAGTAGCTGCAGAGTCCGGCTATTCAGGGGGAAGATCTTCAGGCAGCATATTTGAAATATACAGAAATGTATTACTCTCCAATCTAACAACTGGGTATGTTAAGATATCGCCAAATACTTAAATGATCAGAGGCTTTTCAAAAACCACAATCTTCGCTGTTTGCAAATCTCACATAAGCCAGAATCTTTTCATTTTTATGAGGCAGTTGTTCAGATGCCTCATTCAGCAGAAAATGAAAAGCATATCATCATGAAATTATACAAGAGCTGCTAATCCCACTGTAGAACAAACATGTTCTATTTTGTTTGTCCAATAATATCATTCTTCTTTGTTTCTCAGTTGCTTTACTCTATCACTAAATCAACATTGGAGATTTCAAAAAAACCAAATATATGCTAAAATACAATCACGCTACAGGTTTTGGTTGGCTTTTTATATTATGAAAAAGAACAATCAACTAAAATGAACAACACTGTATTTTCCTCAAACAAGAATACATACTGAAAATCACATTTGAACATATGAGCTGGTATAGTCTTTTACAAAGATTATTATGATTTGAGCACTACATCTCCATGTGATAGACAAGTTGAGAATTATCACCTCATTTTTTAGATGAGGAAGCAAATTTAGAATAGTTCAGTGACTTGCTCAAGATCATGTATCTATCTTGCAGAGAGCTCAGACAAGGAACTGAAATCTCTTAACTGTTGCTGCCAATTCAGCAAACAACTTCTTCTTTTAATAAGTATAATGAACTTCTTAGGAAAACTACAAATACATCCATTAAATCATCAAATTATCAAGGAAATACCTCAATTAGCATTTAATCATTCCCAAGGTGGATGTTTGTATGTTAAATGAAACTTTGGAAAATTAATTCATTCAACATCTATGAAGTACCTACCCTGTTCCCGAAACTGTTTTAGGCATCAAGTATACAACTGTGAACAAGACACAGAAGTTCTCTGCCTTCATGGAGTTTCCTTTCCAGTGGTGTGACAATAAACCAATGAGCAAACTCATACTAGAAGTATGAGGCATACTCCTGCCCTTATGTTTCTAAAAAAAAAAAAAGAAATATATGAAAATGCTTTAAAAATTCTGTCACCCTGGAATACACTATTCATCTGAAATCTCTGAAGAAAAATAAAGCAGAGTAAAGTTGCTAATTAAAGAAGGCCTTTCTGAGGGGTGACCTTGATCAGGAAGCCATACAAAATTTGAGTAAAACTGAGTAAGAGCACGCTACACAAAAGAAGCTGCAAGTGCAAAGGCCCTGGGGTAAGGGCATGCTTGACTTGTACAAGAAAGAAGATGGAGGCCAGCATGGCTGCAGCACAGGAAACAGTGAGGAAAAGTGTAGGAGAGGTGGTCAGACAGTTCAATGTAAGCTTGACCATGTAAATTTAGATTTCACTGTAATTGCATTGGGAAGACAACAGATGGATGGCAAATCTGCCTTCTATTTTGTAAGGGTCACTCTTGTCAAGTGGAAAAAAATCAATATTGAGACAGTGGAAGACAGGAGGCCAGTTCCAAGGCTATTAGAGTAGTTTCAGAAGAAAGATAATGGTTTGGACCAGGCTTGTAGAGGTGGCTGTGTAAGAAGTGGACATCCGAGATAGAATCCACACAGTTTCTTGACGGATTATATACAGGGGTGAGAGAGAAAAAGAGACAAGGATGATCCCAAGGTTTGTGGCCTGGGCAATGGGATCAATGATGATGCCATCTGCTGAGATAGAAAATACCCTTAGTGCCTCTCCCTCCTGTGCAGAAATTGTATTTTTTTTATTCCCAGTGATTAGCACAGTGCCCAAGACACAGGTAACACTTCATACATGTAACCTGAAGAAAAGGTCTGCTAGATTTCCCATAGCAAAAATTATCCATAACATTTGAAATGTTTTCTGTGATTCTTGGTGCTTTAACTGGACTGACGGACAGATCCAGTGTTTACTAAAACAATGAAAGAATGTGTTTTTCTTCCCCTTGTGGAAATAAAAACTCTATGTGTCTGACAAGTCTTGGGAATGTTCTAGGAAGCCAAAGAGGACTCTCTTCATTCATGCATATCAATGACATGCATTATAATACTATAGTGACATACCTACCTAGGACCTAGGAAATCCTGAATAATGATACATTACTTCAAGTGACAGTCTGAGGCTGCCAGAATGAGATCCTTATTATATGGGACTAGTTAAGAAATGTCAGCTTATTGAGAACAAAACCTGTGAGTGACTCACTTCTCACTATACACAGAAGAGCACCTTGCACATATTAGGCACTGGCTGAAGGTCTGTGGAGCTGAATGGCAGAAATATTGCTATATGATTTCCCTACATTCAGGTTATAGGAAAATACATATGTGTAGAAAGGGGGTAAAATTAAATATGATAACTTATAAATCATAAAGACTCCTCTACAAAGAAACTTAGGAGTAAATTACGGCATCTTCCAGTGTCATCTACTCTTTAATTCTTTTTTAAATTATTTATTTATTTTTAGAGAGAGGGAAAGGGAAGGAGAAAGAGAGAGAGAAAAAAAAACATCAATGTAGGGGACGCTGCCTTTTGAGCATCCCCTACTGGGGACCTGGCCCACAGCCCAGGCATGTGCCCTGACTGGGAATCGAACTGGTGACTTTTTACTTTGTGGGACAATACCCAATCCACTGAGCCACACTGGTCAGGTGGGTTGGGTAATTCTTTGTTGAGGAAAGTTGTCCTGTGCATTGTAAGATGTTTAGAAGAATCTCAGCTTCTACCTACTCGATGCCTTTAGCAACCCCACACTAGTTTGTGACATCCAAAAATGTCCCCAGACATTGCTAAATGTTCCCTGGAGGGCAAATCATCCTGAGAACCACTGGAATAGGGAAAAGAAATTAATATTCATGCATCCATTCTATAAATTATTTGATGCCTATCAAACATGAAGGCAGCCCCTGGAATACATGGAATGAAAAAAGATATGGCCTTTGTCCTGACAGAGCTTCCAATAGAATACGGAAATGAGGTAATCACTGAGTGCACAAATACATGTGTAAGTGAAAACTGTGGTATGTTGTATGAAAGAAAAAGAAAAAAGAAAAGATATACCTGGATTAGGCAGTCAGGAATGGTTTCTCTGAAGAGATGGCATTTAAACTGAGACCTGAAGAATGAGAGCAAGCCAGTCAGGGAAGAGTAGGGTTAAAAGGGGAGGGCGTAGGGTTGTAGTGAAAGAGAACAGCATATGTGAAGCCTTTGCCAAGAGCCAGGGAATGTGCTAGTCCCATTGGATACATCATTTCATTTAAATAGGGTGTCTTCTGTCTTGGCAGCCAGCAGCAATCTTACTTGCATCTGTAGCTCTCCGTAATTCTTTGGCTGATGAATTACATTCCCCCCTTGTTACAAATTTGAAGGGGATTTTGTTCCTATCTCTGTTACATAAAAGAAAGCTGAGGCCTAACTAGGTTAAGTAATTTGTGCAAGTCCACAAAGTTAGTAAGTGACAAAACCAGGTTACAAAACCTTATCTGACTCCAAACTCAATGTTTCCGACTACTCACCCTTAATGCATCCCATAGAGAGAAGAAGGATGAAATAAGATAGAAGTACTAAGTAGATATGAGGTAGTAAGAGGTGTGATTGTGAAAATACAATAAACATTTGAAGAAATGCTGTGCTATGCAAAGAGATCGAAGTTGGAATTGGGCCATCTGAGCCTGATGGCATGAGTGCGCCATAGGGACCTGCAATCAAGTATTCACAGAAGACCAGAACCAACTTCCTCACCAAAGTACATAGTTCTGGAGACTTCATCATAAGGTACCTGCTTGGATGGTGTGGCACTGCACAATGAAAGGACCCAGAACAGGACTCAGTAATAAAGATTGACTCTCTGGCAAAGATACCTATTAGACATGAAACCCTCAGTGAGTTCCAACCTCTGAAATTATTTCCTCATCTGCACAGTAGAGATAAGGGCACAAATTCTACTTAAATAAAGGTTTGGCAAGACGCTCAAATAAGGTAATGCCTGTGAGAATACTGTCTAAACTAGAAAGTGTAATTTATCATCCTGGTATAAAACTAAAGCTTTTTGCGCTGTTAGCATTTCTTCCGCTGTGCTTGGTCCATTTCCTTATGCTTCCAATACCAGAATTGTTCAGAACACATGACATGAAGAAATACACGTTCTCCTAGGGAGAAATACAGATATGACATTTTTTGAATGTGTTGCTTGAATAGTCTGGCCAGAGACACTAGTCTGGATCACTAGCAATTTGATGGACCTGTACGTCATTACGTCAGTGCTTCCCATTCCACTGTGGCACGCACAGGCCCTTCTACAGCAGAGCTTCCTGCATGTCTCTCATAGTTGTTTCTACTTGGGGAAAGAAAAAGAAAAGGGAGAAAAAGAGAAATCACTATTCTAGGGATTAATTTCCAAATATTGAGTTGGCATTGCTATGGCACTTTTTCATATCCATCTGTGCTGGTCTGCGTGTATAATCAACACTTATTGTCTGGGATTTCAAGCAGTTTAAAAAATATTTCTGGAAATGCAATGCCCCTTTGGCCTTTAATCAACCTTTCGATAGTTACTTGCTATAACAGGAAAATGATAGAAAATGCCTATTCTTTTACCTCATTATTTTTTTTCACAGTGAGTCACAGATTGGCTGTATTTTGTTTTTTTTTTTTTTAAGAGTAGAATGGAACTAAAACTTCTGAACTTACTTAGAAGGTGGTTTTCAGTGACTCTAAAATAACTTCCATGCCATCTTTTTTAAGCTATTACTTTTGAAAACTTTAAGATATACCGTATTTTGCCATGTATAATGCACACCCACGTTTTAGGCCACAACTTTCAGAAAAAAATCTTTTGATTTAATTTCTTTGCTTTTTAAGATTTTTATTTATTTATTTTTAGAGAGAGGGGAAGGGTGCTGCAGTC
>PVIA01017536.1:0-15430 GCA_004024845.1 Tonatia bakeri
TGGTCTGTCAGGAGATTTATAAGTGTAGGGATTTTGCCGTAACTTGTTCTTAGAAAAAAATATTCATGCACATACAAAAACCTCAAAAGGCTCTCAAGAATACACAAAATTAAACAAGTCACGTAATCCCCCTGCTCCCTCAGTCACCTGAGTCCTGTAGCAGGAAATCACCACAGTGTGTCACTGCTGATTTGTCTTCTCAGGAAAATATACAATTTTTTTTTAGAATGTATATAGGAAGACTCAAACTCAGCAATAAGATAAAAATAACTCAATAAAAATTAATTACAATTATAAATAAGCACTTTTCTAAAGAATTTATGCCAGTCCTGGTCAGGTGATTGAATTGATTAGAGGGTCACCACAAATACCAATATGTTGTAGGTTCGATCCATGGTTAGGATGCCTCTGGAAGACAACTTGATTCTCTCTCTCTCTCTCTCTCTCTCTCTCTCTCTCACACACACACACACACACACACACACTCTGTCTCTCCAATGAATTAACACAGCCCTGGGTGACAGGTTTTTTTTCCCCAGTGAGTATGCTCTGTTAGGGCTGCAGCAGCCTCATACGTGTGTTTACTGGGTCTCTGGAGGTCGTCATTTTGTCTTGTGTTGATTTAATCTCATGTTGTTTTGTGCAGTAACGTGCTGTGCAGGCTGGCAGCCCAGGAGCAACAGGCTGAGCCCTGCAGTCTAGGTGAGCAGTAGGGACACCATCCAGGTGTGAGTGCCTTTGTGCTGTTCTCACAACCACAACATTGTACAACCACACATTTCTCAGGGTGGATCATCACCATTAGGTGGTGCATGAGTGATGTAAGAGCATCAAATAAACATGTTGGGCACCTTACACTCACACAAGGTTGTGTGTCAGTTGTATTTTAATTTAAAAGTAAAGTTCACAGCGCATTTTATGAACAACAGTGGCATTCAGGGACGGATTAGTAAACAGTGTAATGAAGAATATTATAGACACTGACATCCACAGATTAGATTGTCAAGAGTCACTTCCAACAGCTCATGACCCCAGGGGCTCTAGGATCCCTGAGCATCTGCAGTGAGGGGCAGAGAGCAGGAGAACAGGAAGCCAACTAGGGGAGGTCTGCACCCACCAGAGATGGGGGCCCACTCACACACTGACGTAAAAAGTGAACATAGAAATCAGCACATAGGAAGTGGCACAGGTGTCCACCAGCATCAGGACAGTGTGGGTGGCTCTGGTCTCTGGAGGGCATTTGTGAGGGTGTGAATATGGTGCAGCCTCTGGTGGTGTCTGTGCAGGTGAAGCACCATGGAGACACTGGGCCAGACCCTGAGGACAATGAAAGTGACATCAGGACATAACACAAGATGGCACCCTTAGGTACATCTTGAGATTGAGAACAGAGAAGGTCATTACTGAGAAGTCCTCGTGATCAGAGGTCAGGAAGTGGAGAAAGTATCTCATGTCCCCTGGAGAGGATCTGTGCTTAGTGTCACATCATCATTGGGGTGCAGGGACACCTGCACCAGGAGCTCCAGTCACAGTGCTTCCTGCTGGGCCCTTGCCTTCAGACTTCCTTTTCTCTTTTTAGAACTCTGTCCCTAGTTCCTCACTATGGTCAACCCATGTGATCTGGAAGTTGATTTGTGCTCACAAGTCCCTTGCACTGGTCATCCTGTGTGATCCAAGGGTGAACTCTTTCCCCACAAGTCCCTCTCACTGGTTGTTCCTTGTGACTGAGGCTGGTGGCTGGTCTTCCTATGCATTCCAGTCCCACAGCTCGTGCTGCTCATGGCCTCAGGTGTGTTTAGTCTGAAAAATACCCCCAATTAAAGCCACTGTGTGTGTCACAGGTCCTGGGTTGTCCCTCTGTCCACGTGACCCTAAATGACACTCTCCATCACCCATAGAGTCCCATGCTGGAGTCTCGTCATTGGACCAGCCTGTCCCTATGTTCTGGATGATGAATCTGCAGAGAAGCCTTCCTGGTCGAACAGACAGGGACTAGGACAAACCAATAATGTGGAAATACAGGGGGATAACCTTAAAATTGATCACTGCAATATTTGATTGACAGTAAGAAACATCAATTGATAATCAGATCTTAGAAACCAGCTCTGCCAGCCAGCACAGTGGCCTGAAGTCATCCTTCTGAGATACCACAGGGAGCAAGGGGCACAGTCCACCATGCCTGCCACTCCTTCTGCTGTGAGTCAGTGCACTGGACACATGGATCTGTCACTTTATGTATAGCGGTTGTTCAAGCTGGGACAGGCAGGTGAGACATCTAGGGCTTCTATACAGTATCCAGCTAAGGCCCCTCACAGGGAAATAAAAATGCCCTCCACCTGACGTCTAGTCTTTTTCTGTCCCCACACATGTGATCCCCTCTCCTCTCTTCTGCCACCACCCCTCCCCTTCTGGTGACCACCATCCTGTTGTCTGTGACTGTGAGTTTCTTTCTATTTGCTGTGCTTATTTGCTTTGTTAATGGGCACCTGGGCTGCTGCCAGAGCTTGGCTATTGTAAATAATGTTGCAGTGGACATATGGGACACATATTACTTCAAATTAGTGTTCTGGACTTCTTCAGATAAATACCCAAAAGTGGGATCACTGGGTCAAAAGATGGTTCCATTTTTGATATTTTGAGGAAACTCCACATGGTTTCCCACAGGGGCTGCACCAGTCTGCATTCCCACCGACAGTGCACAAGGCTCCCTTCTCTCCACATCCTGGCCAGCACTTGTTTGTTGCTTTACTGAAGGTAGATGGTCCCACAAGCAGGAAGTGATACCTCTCTGTGGTTTTAATTTGCATGTCTCTGAAGATTAGTGACATTGAGCATTTTTTCATGTCTATTGGCCATCTGTAAGTCCTGTTAGGAGAAGTGTCTGTTCCAGTCCTCTGCCCATTTTTTTCAGTCCTCACCTGAGGGTATGTTTATTTATTTTAGAGACAGAAGAAGGGGGAGGAGAGAGAGAGAAACGTTGATGTGAGCGTGAAACATCAATCGGTTGCCTCTGGTCCAAGCCTCCAATCAAACCCTCAGCCACCTCAGGTGTACTGGAAGATGGTCCAACCCACTGCCTCTTCTGGGGGTGGGGGGGCTGCCCATTTTAAAATCCGATTGTTTCACCTCTGCCTTCCCTGTGAGCGTCCGTGTGTCCTTGCATTGAGATGGGTCTCCTACAGGCAGCACAGAGCTGGGCCTTGTTTTCAACCCACTCAGCTTCCCTCTGCACCAGCTTTTGGTTGGTGAGTTCGGCCCGTGTCCATTCAGGTGATTATTGACCTACGAGGACTCTCTCCACTCATTTTACCTTTGGTTTCTCGTCGCCTTGTGTCTCCAGTGTTAACTCTCCCCGCGTTCCCGTCTGTTAGTTTAGTTCGGCAGCTCTCTGAGCCTCCTGTCCCCGTGGCTCCAGCCCTGCTGTGTTACCCGGCGTCCTCGAGTCTGTCCCTGGTTTTAGCCACATTAGGGCAGCGGCTCCCTGGGCCTAGGTGTCACTTCTGCCCTCGGGCCCTCTGCAGGTTGCCGGGAGCACTGCAGGGGGAAACGCAGCGGCAAGGCCTGGAGTCCACCCCCGGGGGCGGGGGTGGGGGGGTGGGGGGTGGCCCTCCCTGGCCCTCCCTGGCCCGGCAGAGGAGCTTGTGCGGGAGCGTCACAGTGTCTGCCTTTTCACTCTCAGGGGTGTTCTCGTTCCTCCAGGGTGCTGACGTCCCACCCTCTGTCCGCCACCGAACAGGTCATCGCATCCGGGGTACCTGCAGCCCCATCCTAGCCCTGCCCCTTCAAAAATCTGTGAGTCTTACTCCAAGGAGAACCCAGACCTTCTGGTTTGAGCTGAGGGAGCAGCTGTGGAGCTGGTGGGGAAACCCTGATGTGAGGAAGGGGCAGGAACCTCGGGTACAGGTGGGGGTCAGGGGGACTGTGGCAGAGTCACCCCTGGGTCACCTGAGGAACGTTCTCCGTGACCGTGTCAGTTCTTATCGAAGCCAAGAGCTAATGAAGCCTCACTAACCGTGGACATCGTAAGTGAAAATGACGATTATTTGGGCGCATTAGCCTCCTATATCCAGCTGATCCTGAAGTCCTACCTTCCTCCAGGGTCTCGGGGACATTCACTGGGCACTGGAAACAAATGTGTGTTTCCGTTGCTGCGAGAAATGGCACACACACACATCTCAGGGGTGGGGAGGGGCTCTTCTGGCTTGAGTGCTCATTCTAAATCCTCACCCAAGGATGTGTTTATTGATCTGAGAGAGAAACATCAATGAGTTGCCTGTGGAACACTGACCAGGCATCAGAAACCTGTATCCTTTGGGTGCAGGGATGGACACTCCAATCAACTGAGCCACCTTGCCAGGACACGTCTCTGTTTGATCTGTTGCTATAGGTCCACTAAGGACATCAGGTCCTTGGCCATGACCTTCCAGGACTCAGCACCCACAGAATAACAGTGTGTGCAGTGGATTAAGGACAGTGGATGCTGGAACAGCTCCTGCTTTAAGCAGGAGTTCTCACCTTCTGATTGGTCAGCTCTCTGAATCCCAAGCAGACATTCCTGAGGTCTACAAGAGGGGGGCCTAGAAGCTTGGAGTGACTCCTAGGCAACAAAGAGGCACTTGGTTAGAAACAGGGGACTCAACCAGCCACAGTCAGAGGCCCCAAAAGGTCACATTCAGATATGAGGGAAGAAACCCTGAATAGTGCATGGAACTCAGGTGGTCACAGGGAACATCACTGGGGAGCCATTTGGTCCCCATGTCCTGTGACACACATTCTGTTCTTCCTGGGATTTTCCAACCTCGTTGTGCACTTACGAACTTAAAGTGACTGGAAATGTCTCAATAGACGGGTGAAGGTTTGGCGAGCACTACAACATGTGTTCTGTGAGGTCGGCAATTTGGACTGCGCTCAGTTCACTCACGTACAGGGGGGCAGCGTGCTATTGCACTTCACCGACGCTGCAGTTTTTAATTTTAACTCTCACCTGAGGGTCGTTGTTACTGATTCTACAGAGAGAGGAGGGCAGAGAGAGAGAGAAACATCAATGTGAGAGAAACATCGATCGGTTGCCTCATGTACCCGTCCCAAACAGAAATTGAACCTGCAAGCCAGGCAGGTGATCTTAACAGAGATTGAACCCATAACCTTTTGGTGTGTGGGCAATGCTCCAGCCGAGCCCCCAGCCAGGTTGTGTTTGTATTAAAATTGAAGGTAAGATTTCCCACCAGCAAAAAGATTGCAACTAATTAGAGGCTCGAATGATTGTGAGCATTTTTATTAACAAGAAGGTACATTTTAATAAAGGCATGTTCATTACCTTTTAGACAGAATACTATTGAACACATAATAGACTACAGCACAGCATAAGCCTAACATTTATATTCACAAGGAAACCAAAAAAATTTTGTGACTCACTTCAGTGGGATATTTGCTTTATTGCGGTAGTTTGGACTTGAACCAGAAACATCTCCAAGGTATGTCTGTATTCCAGATGTAAAAATGGTGTGTCATCTACCCCGTACTCAAAAACTACTAGTTGAGTGATTCATCACGATGGGACATCTCCCTATTGTAGTGACAGCGTCTTTACTGACGTGGCCCAGTCCCAGCTGTGCCGTGGCAGCCACAGCACAACCTGCAGTCATGCTGCCATCGATGACCCCGCACGGCCCCACAGTGCTGCTCCCCTAAACCTGCAGGGGCCCCTGCTCTGTGAATCCCTGAGTTTGCACTGGGGCTCCCACTAGAGCGAAGGGCCAAGGGAGATGGCGGCTGAGCAGAGCAGAGTTGCAGCAGGAACGTGTCTGAGATGAGACATTACAGGCCCCTGCTCTCTGCTGACTCCAAAACCTGGTTCCCTGGAGGAGGCTGGGAAACGGTGGGAGGAACAATCACACCCAGGGAGGTCAGAGCAGGATGCGTCTGAAACCTCACCTCTCCATACCACAGATTCCTGAGTGCAGGGGCCACCTTGGCCATGTGGGGACAATGACAGGCAAAATGCCTCCTGCCACTGTCAGATGGGGACACCCTGAGGATGAGATGAGGAGAACTACTTGGCTACAGGATGACACGGAATACTGCCCTTTGTAACAACAGGGATGGGCCTGGAGAATATCACACTTGGTAACCTGGTCAGAAAAAGCTAAGAACCCTATGATGTCACTCACATGTGGAATATAAAACTGAATGAAACTCATGGACACAGACAGCAGTGTGGTGGTTCCCAGAGGGAAGGGGGTTGGGGGAGGAGTGTCCTCACACCTGGTGAGGGAAGATGGTTTGACTTTGGGTGTTGGGCACCCAGTGCAATGTACAGATCCTGTATCGTAGAAATGTGCACCTGAAACCTCTGTGATCCTCTTAACCAAAGCACATAATGTATTTAATAAGAACACATCACAATAATTTAATAAAGATACTCTAATGCTTTTATTTAAAAAAAGCCAGAATAGGTACAATATGTATAAAAACAAAGAAACCACAAGTTCCCAAAAGACAGGGGCTGATGGCCAGACCCAGGGTGAGCCCAGGCTGACGCAGCTACAGGAAGCCCTCACTGAGCACAGTCCTGGAGCCACAACAAGGCCCAGGTGACCTTCAAGTCTGTGAGACCCCAGGTCCTGCTGGGACAAGGTTCTCCTGAAGCAGCAAGAACAAAGATGCAACAAAGATGACCCAGCTGAGGAATGACCAGGATGGGGTGGCCTCACTCCAACTCTACTTGGATTGTACAGTCCCCAGGGGAAAGGGTACTGGTCCCTATGGAGAAGGTGGCCTGGTGACCACCTCCTGACATGAGAGTGATAAGAACACAGACACATTCTGATGCTGGTTGCAGAAAAAGGAGGCAGGATTCTTGAAGTCCCAAGGAGAGGCTGCAGTCACTGTTTTAGCACCAAATCCCCTACAAGGCAGCTCTGTCACACTGTGAAAGAAAGTTGTCATGAACAAATTCAGGTCAGTCTCAGAAGTGTCACATTCTCCTACAGCCCACCACAGCCTCAGAATATCCCCTTCTGAGAATCCCCAAAATCCAGATTTGCACCTTGGTTGCAATACCCCCCACTTCCTGCCCTCAGGGTCTCACCCTTAGGAGCTGTGAGAGATACATCAGAGCCCTGGGCACTGTCGCTGCCTGAGGAAGACACAACGGCAGAGTTACAGGGTGGGGGAGCCCCCTTCACAGATGCAGCCCACACTCTCCCAAGGGTCCCAGACATCACCTCCCAACACCCAGACTTACAGGCAGCCTGAGTGTATCTCTCCCTGATTTTGCCTGTGGGAAGAAAATGTTCTGTGAGAAGTCAGGGGGAAAGCTGGGTCCCGTGACCCTTAAGGAATCCCATTCTCCTGAGGCACAGGGACATTTCCAGAACTGTGACTGAACACCCAGGGTAGGATCAGGAAATACAGGGAAAGTACATGTGTGGGGACTGGTCCAACTGCCGGTCTGGACATCTGTCCTCAGCAGGGACCTTCCCCTCTGACCTGGGAATCTGGGGATCAGTCCCAATCAGTAGAATCATCAGGTGATAAATGTGTCCCTCACTTTCCCATGGACCTCACTAAAGAGTCAGTGTTAGGAAATAGGCCCCAGATGGACAAGCACCCATGTGGGGACAAAATGCCCATTAAGGAGGCAGAGCACACTTCCACCTGGGCTGGACCCCCAGGGTGCAGGAACTCAGCCCCACCCCTTGCCCACCTGAGCACTTCCTCCTCCACAGCACAGCTCCAGTGACCACAGCTCCAAGGAGACTCAGACCGGCAGCGATGCCCACAGTGGTGACGGTGGTCTGAGGAGGGTGGTCTGTGAGGGGAAGGTGAGAGGTCAACCTCAGGCCTGAGTCCTGACCCTGCTCAGGGACACCCTGAGGAGAGGCTCTGTGCCCACATCCCCATCCTCACCCCATCTCAGGGTCAGTGGCTCAGGCATAGCAGGGTGCTGCACAAGGCATGTGTATCTCTGCTCCTCTCCAGGAGGCAAGGCCACAGCTGCCCACTTCTGGAAGGTCCCGTCCCCCGCAGGCCTGGTCTCCACAAGCTCCATGTCCTGGGTCAGGTCCTCCCCATCACGCTGCCAGGTCAGGGTGATGTCAGCAGGGTAGAAGCCCAGGGCCCAGCACCTCAGGGTGACCTCATGGTCAGAGATGGGGTGGTGGGTCATGTGTGTCTTTGGAGGGTCTGAGGGGAGGGTGAGAAAATTCAGGAACTTTTCATGGTCATGGGACACTCCAGCAGTGCTCATGTGACCACCTTGAGAGTGGACAGGACAGTGGGGGTGGGGGAAGGGAGAGCAACACCCAGACACCAGCCTGGACAGAGGCATTTGGAATTATCTCCTATTTCTTGGGAATCCCCTAGTCCTTAAAAAGTTCCAGAATCTGAGTGAGAACCTGGGTAGGAGTGTCTAGGTCTCTGAAGGAAGACACAGACTCAGGTGGAGTTAGAATAACTCAGAAAGACTGGGGTCAGACCTCCAGGGACAGTCTCAGTCTGAGAATGAGGCAGAGGGTCCTGATGGGCCAGATGGCTGCGGGGCTGTAAGGGACCTGTTGTGGGTTATTTCAGGAAGAGGCTGGGTCTCTTATTGTCCTTGAGAGCGGGGACACTAACCCGATGGTGATGGACCAGTACTGGTTGTTGGTCTGTTAGGAAGTGTGTTGCATAGCAGGGGGTGAGCAAGGGGCTAGCCTGCTAAATTACCGCCTGAGCTCCGTCTTGCCTCCTAGCCGACCACTCACCGCGTCCGTGAAAATACTGTCTTCCCTGAAACCTGTACCTGATTTCAAAACTTTGGGGACCACTGATTTAGAGAAAGCTGGGCCCCCGGGTGAGTCACAGAATAAGGAGACCTGGGGGACTCTTCCTTCCCCCGAGCAGCGGGGACATTCTGACACAGACCCATTCCCCTCCTCTCCTTGTGAGAAGCCGCCCCAGCCCACAGATCCCTCCTCGGGGAGGCCGGGGCCCTGGTACCTGCTCTGAGCAGCGTCTCCTTCCCCTTCTCCAGGTACTTGTGCAGCCAGCGCACGCACGTTCTCTTCAGGTAGGCACTCTTGCTCTCCGCATCAGGGATCTGCACCAAGTTGCGTGCGGTGACCGTGGCCTCGGTGTCTGCCGTGGTCCAGGAGGTCATGTCCTGGTTGAGGGCGAGGTATTCGGTGCCGTCGTAGGCGAGCTGACTGTACCCGCGGAGGAAGCCTCCGTCTGAGTCCACGACGCAGCCACTCATTTCCTGGAAGGTGTGCGACACTGACGGCGCCCCAAGTCAGCCCCGCGAACATGGCGACTCCCGAAACCACCAGTACTGACCCACCCGAGGTGATTAAACATAAACTGAAAATCAAAGCGGATCAAAGTCGCCCCCGTGCCCCTTTCGGGTTGGGGGCAAGACGCGTCACTCAGTCTCGGGGGGACACTGGGACCCGGAGGCTTGGGTCGACAACCTCCCGGCTAGGTGAGGGGGTCGTGCCCGGACCCGGGCGCGCGAAGCTCACCGTCCTCGCTCTGGTTGTAGTGGGCGCGCAGCTTGTTCACGTTCTGTTGGCTAAGCTGTGCGTCGCGCTGGCAAACCCCTGTCCGATCTTTCCAATAGCCCGGTATCTCCTGCTCCACCCACGGCTGCTCCATCCACGGCACCCGCGGCTCCAGCCTCGGGTTCCGGGCTTCGCTGTCGAACCGCATGATCTCCGTGTAGTCCGCGTAGATGATGCCGATGTACCGGGACTTCCCGCGGCCCGGTCCGGACACGAAGGTGGTTAAAATTCTCATGGTGTGGGAGCCTGGGGGCGGGGAGGACGCTAATTTTGGGTCCGATGCTGGGCGGGCAGGGACAGGGGGCCCGGGGGACTCAAAAAGTGGCGGTGGTTGAGAAGAGGGGGCGGGGAAAAGGGGAGGGGCGTGGCCGAGGTGGGAGTGGGGTGGGGGCGGTCTGAGGTCTGGGGTCTGGGCAGGGGACGCTGCAGATGCACTGTGCTGAGGTCTTGCGCTCCCGTCGGATCCCTTCTCTCCCGCCCCGCAGAGGCGGTTCCCTCCCGACCCCGCACTCACCCGCCCAAGTCTCGGTCAGGGATAGCGCCCCCCAGAGCAGCAGGAGCAGAGGTCTGGACCCCATGACCCCGACCCTGAGCGTCTGGGGATAATGAGTTCCGCTAGTTGGTGAGGAGTTCTTACCGGGAACCACGGTGACGCTGATTGGCTGCTCTGGTGTTCGGACACCCAATGGAAGTGAGAACTGGGGAAGCGTCATGAGTATCCAGGATGTAGGACTTGACGTGGGTTGTGAGAGAGAAGGGGACTTCCCAAAACCACACGTCCACAGACAGGGGCCTGGGCTGAGACCTTGAGAGCCAGGCCTGGGGACCCCGTACTCTGCCCCAGCCCTCCTCCTGCACGGAGAACTCTGTCCCGCTGTCTCCCTGAGTCCTGGCCCACGTGCTGTTTTATTCAGCGAATCTCAAACATTTTGTATTCAGAATTCTAGTCTTACAAAATAGGAGGAATCCCAAAATAATTGTGTTTGTGTGTGTTGTAACTATCAATATTTACCACACAAGGAATAAAACAGTTTGAAAAATTCATTTAGAATAACATTTATAACCTATGATATGTTAACAGAAATAATGTTTTGATGAAACGTAACTATTTCTATATAAACAAGGTAAAGGGAGAGTGGATCTGCTTACATTTTACATTTTTGCAAGTCTCAGTGCTTGTCTGTATCCTTAGCAGTCTGCTGGATTTTCATATTTGCTTTTGCTTTTAATCTGTTATTTTGGTTGCAGTATGTGAAGAAATGTACAGCCTTATGCAAGTATGTAGGAAGAACATTCTTAATAACTTTTTGAGATAAGTGTGGATATTCATCTTTGATGGTTCACTAAAGCTACACAAGTGGTAGTTCCTGAAAAGCTCTTTGCAAAGTGGAACCTGAAACAAAGCCATTGAGTATTTCCTACTGTTACATTACTTTAGTTCTTCTTATACTGATGTTGGATTATGTGAAAGTGATGCATTGTTTCACTAAGTGATGGAGATCTCCCAGGGCTGATGCATTTAATGACACATCATCAAAAATCACATTTGTTAATGTCACCATAGACCCCACTGGAAACAGTTGTCAGCTCTGGGAAGCTGTCTGGCTGCCGTGGGGAGACACACGTTTGCCAGAATCTTGGTTTTCCTCTGAGAGCTTCCATTCCATCCAGACAACTAGTGCTGTCAGGTGTCAACTGCCCGTTGACATTTCCTGAGGGAGAAGCTCACGTTCATTTGAGAGAGTGTTCGCCAGTTCACCACACCTCAGTCATCACAGGTTCTGTGTCTCTCATTCTCTCAAGAGAACTTGCTGTTCCGTGAAGAAGAGGCTGACTCCGCCCTCACAGGTCACTTTCCTGGGCTCATGGCACTTGGGGATGAATGTAGCAGAAGTGTGTTTGTGGGCTTTCCCCGTCATCATAGGAGATATTTTATTTTTCTCCATTTTCATTAAGGACAATTAAGAAATTAATCCATTTGTATAATGAATTCAAAATATGTTTATCTTCTTTTTACATATTTTTTAGTATTCAACAACAGTTGATGTAAAGTATTGGTTTCAGGTGTGCAACTCTGGGATTAGACATTTATATATCTTACAAAGTCATCCCTTGGTAAGTCTAATACCCATTGGACACCATACATAGTTATTAAAATATTATGGACTATATTCCCTATGCTGTACTTTACTTCCTCGTGACTGTTCTGTAACCACCAATTTGTACTTCTTAATCCCTTCACCTTTTCCACCCAGTCCCTGTAACTCCCTTCCCCTCTGGCAGCCTTCAGTCTGTTCCCTGTGTCTGTGAGTCTGTTTCTGTTCAGCCTGTTCATTTACTTTGTCCTTTATATTCTACATATAAGTGCAGTCATCTCACATTTTCCTTTCTCTGTCTGACTCATTTCACTCAGCACAATACCCTTAATCAGCATTGTTGCCAATGGCAAAGACTTCTTTTTTTTTTTTTTTATGGCTGAGGCATATTCTGCTGGGTATGTGTACCACCTTCTCTTCACCCATTAATCTACTGATGGACACTTAGGTTGCCTCCATAGCTTCACTTTTGTAAATAGTGCTGAAATGAACATGTGGATGTGGATGTGTTTTCCGTGTAGCAATTTGAATTTCTTCAGATCAATACCCAGAAGTGGAATTGCTTGGTCCTTTTTTGTCTCCTGTCATACATAGCCTTTGATTTAAAGTTTGTGGGGTCTGGTATAAGCATTGCTACCCTAGCTTTTGTTTGTTTGTTTGTTTCCATCTTCATGAAATAGTTTCCAATCCCTGAGCTTTCATTCTGTGTGTGTCTTTTGATCTGAATTGAATCTCTTGTAGACAGCATAGATAAGGGTCTTATTTTCTTATACATTCAGCCACCATATGTCTTTTCACTAGAGAAATTAACTAATTTGCATTTAAAGTAATGTTTGAAAAATTATTTTGTTGTTCAAGTACCATTGTCTGCATTTACCCCACACTACCGCCCACCAGCCATCCCCACCTACTTCCCCTGCTTCCACCCCCCCTTTGGTTTTGTCCATGTGTCCTGCATTTAGAGTAATTTTTGATAGATATGTATTTATAGTCATTTTATTGTTCATATTTTTTAATTTTTCTTCTTCTTAGAGAACCCCTTTAATATTTTTGTAGTACTGATTTGGTGGTGTTAACCCCTTTAGCATTTGTTTGTCTGGGAAGTTCTTTATTTGTCCTTTGATTAAAAATTATACCTTTGCTGAGTAATCTTGTTTATAGGACCTTGCTTTTCATCACTTTGAATATCTCCTGCCAATCTCTTGACCTGAAAAGTTTCTGTTGAGAAATCTGCTGACAGCCTTATGAGAGCTCCCTTGTAGGTAACTAACTGCTTTTATGTTGGTGCCTTTAAAATTATTTGTCTTTAACCTTTGACATTTTAATTATGATGTGTCTCCTGTGGGTCTTTTTGGGTTCACCTTGTTTGGGACTCTGTACTTTCCGGACTTACATGTTGACTTCCATCACCATGTCTGGGGTGTTTTCCATGGTGTGTGTTCTCCCTTGATGTTGTGATGAATAAATCCAGCTAAGCAGTGGGTCCTAGAGGACAGGGTCAAAATATGAATCTTAGATTGTGGTCTGAGGGTGATCTTTCAGGGGTTTTATAAGTGTAGGGATTTTAAAGTGACTTGTTCTTTGAAAACATTATTCATGCACGTACAAGAGAACTCAAAAGACTCTCAAGAGTACACAAAATTAAATAAGTCACACTGTCTCCTTGCCCTCTCAGTCACCTAAGTCCTCTACCTACAAAGGATCACACTGAGTCACTTCTAATTTCTCCTCCAAGGAGGATATGTCTATGCATTAATATTGTTATTATGGCTGTAAAATGAGCTCAGGATACAAAGTGGGAGAAAATGTTTGCAAATCACTTCCAGGGGTGTCTAAACTTTTGGCATCTCTGAGCCACACTGGAAGAAGAGTTTTCTTGGGCCACACATTAAATATATTGCAACACGTATTTACCAACAAAGCCTCATAATGTTTTAAGTAAATTTAGAATTTTGTTTTGGGCTACATTCATAACCATCCCTGTGGCCTGTGTACTGCAGGTTGGACACCCATGGACACCCCTGTAAGAGTTGTTAAACTCAACAAAAAGAAAAAAAAATAACTCAATAAAAATTTATCAAATTGTAAAGAGCCACCTCACCAAAGGATTTATACCAGCCCTGCCTGGGTGGTTCAGTTGGTTGGAGCATCGTCCCATGCACCAAAAGGCTGTGGTTTGATCTCGGGTCACGGCAAATATAAGGGACAACTGATCTCTTTCTCTCTACCTCTATCTCCATCATCTCTATGTGATTCTCTCTCTCAAATCAATAAACATAGCCTCAGGGGAAGATTACAAAAGAAAAAGCTTGCTGTGGAACCATTGCTTTGTTTCGGCCACAACAGCCTTCAACACCTCGAACAACACTGGCACCCAGTGAAGGATTAGTAAATAGTGTAATTGAGAATATTATAGACACTGACATCCACAGATTAGATTGTCAAGAGTCACTTCCAACAGTTCATGACCCCAGGAGCTCTAGGATCCCTGAGCATCCTCAGCAAGGGGTGAAGAGCAGGAGAACAGGAAGCCAACTAGGGGAGGTCTGCACCCACCAGAGATGGGGGACCACTCACACAATGACTTTAAAGTCAAAATGGAAATCTGCACATAGGAAGTGGCACAGGTGTCCACCAGCATCAGGACGGTGTGGGTGGCTCTGGTCTCTGGAGGGCATTGGTGGTGGCTGCAGGGTTTTGAATGTGCTGCAGCCTCTGGTGGTGTCTGTGCAGGAGAAGCACCATGAACACGCTGGGCCAGACCATGGGGACAAAGAACCTGACATCAGGACATGACCACAAGAAGGCAGCCTCAGGCAGGTGTAGAGACTGGGGTCAGTGATGGCCAATACTGAGATGGCCCTCTGGAGGAGAGAGCAGGAGGTAGAAAATGTGTCCCATGTTCCTTGGGGAGAATCTGAGCTGAGAGTCACGTTGTCATTGGGGTGCAGGGACACTCTGCAGCAGGAGCTCCAGTCATAGCATTTCCCACTGGGCCCTTGCCTTCAGCTTCTTCTTCTTCTGTCCCCAGGTCCCTCACAGTGGTCATCCTGTGTGACCCCTGGCTGGTCTTCCTATGCATTCAAGTTCCACAGGGCTTGCTGTTCCCAGCCTGAGGTGTGTTTAGTCTGGAAAATACCTCCACTTGAAGCCACTGTGTCCTTGCTCAGGGCCTGGCATCTCCCTCTGTCCATGTGACCTAAAGGACTCTGTAATACCTCTCTATCACTCATAGAGCTCCTGCTGGAGTCTCCCACTGCACCAGCCTGTCCCCATGTTCTGGATGCTGACTGTGGGGAGAAGCCTCCCTGGTTGTACACACTGGGATGAGGACAAAGCAATGATGGGGAAATTCAGGGAGATAACATTGAAAGCAATCACTGTAATATTTGATTGACAGTAAGAAATCTCAGTTGATAATCACATAGTAGAAACCAGCTCCACCTGCCAGCACACTGGTCTGAAGTCGTCCTTCTGAGAAACCACAGGGAGCAAGGGGCACAGTCCACTGTTTCTTCCAGTCCTTCTGCCCTGGCCAGCGCACTGGTCACATGGACCCCTCACTTTATGTACAGGGGTTGTTCAAGCTGAGGCAGGCAGGTGGGACATCTAGGGCTTCTATACAGTGTCCAGCTGAGGCCCCTCTCGGGGAAATAAATATGCTCTGCACCTGACCTCTGCTCTCCTTCCGTCCCCACACATGTGACCCCCTCTCCTCTCTTCTTCCCCCGCCACTTTCTTCCCCTCTGGTGACCACGGCAGTGCTGGCTGTGACTGTGAGTTCCTTTTTGT
>PVIA01017537.1:0-15415 GCA_004024845.1 Tonatia bakeri
TGTGGAAAACAGTATGGAACTTCCTCAGAAAACTAAAAATGGATCTGCCTTTTGACCCAGCAATTCCACTGCTGGGACTATATCCTAAGAATCCTAAAACACCAATCCAAAAGAACCTTTGCACCCCAATGTTCATAGCAGCACAATTTACAATAGCCAAGTGCTGGAAGCAACCTAGATGCCCATCAGTAAATGAATGCATCAAAAAACTATGGTACATTTACAGAATGCAATTCTATGCAGCAGAAAGAAAGAAGGAGCTCCTACCCTTTGCAACATTATGGATGCAACTGGAAAGCATTATGCTAAGCGAAATAAGACAGGCATGGAAAGATAAATGCCATATGATCTCACCTTTAACAGGAACCTAAACAACAAAACAAAGAAACAAGCAAAATATAGTCCAAGACACTGAAATAGAGGACAGGCTGCCAGTGACCAGAGGTGAGAGAAGAGGGAGTTTCAGGGGAAAAAGGGGAAGGGTTTATAGGAACAAAGTTAAAAGACACATGGACAAAACTAGGGGGAGGGTGGTAATGGGAGGGAAGTTAGGAGGGAGGGGGTGGGTGGGCTGGAATGGGAGTAAAGGGGAGAAAACTGTACTTGAACAATGATTAAAATAAAATTAAAAAAATTGTCCATACTACCTAAAGCAATTTATGCATTCAACTCAATCACTGCTAAAGTATCAATGACATAATTCACAGATATAGAAAAAATTTTCAAAAATTTTTATGAAACCATAAATCACCCTGAATAGCCGCAGCAATTTTGAAGATGACAAAGTGGGAGGGATCACAATACCTGATATCAAACTATATTACAAGGCCACTGTAATCAAAACAGCCTGGTACTGGCTTAAAAACAAACACATAGACCAATGGTATTGAATACAGAGCCCAGAAATAAACCCAAGTGTCTACTGTCAGTTAGTATTTGACAAAGGGGGATGAAACATAAAATGGACTAATACAGCCTCTTGAACAAATGGTTTTGGGCAATCTGGACAGCTACATGCAAATAAATGAAACTCAATCACCAACTTACACCATATGGAAAAATAAATTCAAGGTGGATAAAATACTTAAATATGTTATGACACCATAAAAGTCCTTCAGGAGAACATAGGCAGGAAAATCTCAGATATTCCACACAGCAATATTTTCACTGATATTTCCCCTTGAGTGAGCAAGGGACATAAAAGAAAGAATAAACAAATGGGATCTCAGCAAAATAAAAAGCTTTTGCACAGCTAAAGAAAACAGCATTAAAAAAAAAAAAGAAAACCAACCATATGGGAAAACATATCTGTCAATGATACCTCAGACAAGGGTTTGATCTACAAAATATATAAAGAACTCATGTAACTCAACCTCAGGAAATCAAACATCCAATTAAAAAATGGGCAAAGGACTTGGACAGACACTTCTTGAAGGAATACATACAGATCACCCGTAGACATCACTAGCCATCAAAGAGATGCAAATTGAAACTACAATAAGATATCACCTCTCACCAGTCAGAATGTCCATCATTAATAAATCAACAAACAAGTGCTGGCGAGAATGTTGAGAGAAGGGAACCCTAATTTGCTGCTGGTGGGAATGCAGCTGGTGCAGCTCCTGTGGAAAAGTGTGTGAAATTTCCTCAAGTAACCAAAAATGGAACTACCTTTGGGCCCAGTGATTCCAGTGCTGGGAATATACTCTAAGAATCCCAAAACGCCAATTCGAAAGAACTTATGTACCCCTAAGTTCATAGCAGTGCTTTTTATAATCACCAAGTGCTGGAAACAGCCTAAGTGCTCATCACTAAATGAGTGAATCAAAAAAACTGTGGCACATTTACACAATGGAATACTACACAGCAGAAAGAAAAAACTCCTACCATTTATGACAGCATGGATAGAACTGGAGAATATTATGCTAAATGAAATAAGCCAGTTGGTAAAAGACAAATACCATATACTCTCTCCTATAAGAGGAACCCAATGAACAAAGTAAACTAATGAGCAAAATAGAACCAGAGGCATGGAAACAAAGAACAGACCAACAGCAACCAGAGGGGAGGTTGGTGGGGAAAAAGTGTGGAAAGAACAGGAAGGGACTAGTCAAAGAGCATGTATGAATGACCCATGGCCATGGACAACAGGGTGAGGAATGACTCTGGGAACAGGGGGTGCGCTGGGCAGAGGAGGACAATGGGGGAAAAATTGGAACTGTAATAGAACAACAATAAAATGTTTTAAAAATAAAATATTCTGGTCATTTAAATACTCATTAAGGATTCCAATCATTGAGGCAATGGGTTAGATGAGTTAAATGCACTAAATACCACAATTTATGATGAAAAATATCTAGAATAACTTGTTTGTTAGTGTACTTTCTGAAGCAAGCAATGGAACAGCACTAAAACCAGGCATCCAAATAGCATGTGCTTTTTTAGAAACTGTTCTGAGACATCTATTTTCCCTTGTTTTGAAAAATGCTTTCAAAACATCCAATATCATCTCTGATTTTCTGTAGAAATGAAAGAGTAAATCAGCCACTAAGAGCAGCTGGGTGGATGGGAGGGTGGGCAGGTGGTGGGGTGGGGGGCACTGGCCCACCTCTCAAACAGGAGCTGAGGCAGCTCCCTGCAGCTCCCAGGATACGTGCTTCAGGCTGTACCTTGAATCACCCACTCAGTCCTGCAGAAGCTGACTCTAGTAGCTGACCTGATCTTCCCCTTAGGGTATCTACAAATAAACACACTCACCCAGAAGGAGCCCTTCAGAAAGAAAAATTTATGGAAACTTTGCTAGAAGAGAGGAGAGGGCTTCTATTACATACCCCACTGCAAAGGCTTTGAAAGTCCTCCTCACATTGTCTCTTTTTCCCAAGTCTCTTCTCTGTCTCATCTGGCCTAGCATAGTCCTTCCCCCACCTCCTCATTCCTCCAGAAGCTCAGCCTCCTCCCCTGCTCCCCCTGCAAAAGCAAACTCCTATTTTCTCATGTAGCAAACTTATCTCCCTTGTCTCAATTGCAGGCAAAAATGGACCACAGGCTTCAAGGCTTCATTGTGTTATCTATTTTGAACAAGGTCATATTATGCCACATTCTTTCTGTATGTTGAATTTTCAACAATGTGTGATCTGACAAACCTCAATAGTTAGATTTTTTCAAGTGGTTTCATCTGATAAGGCATTAAATTTCCAAAATATTTAAAGAGCTTATACTATTCAACACCAACAAGACAAACAACTAAAAATGGGCAAAGGGCCAGTATAGATATTTTTCTAAAGAGGACATACAGATAGCCAATAAACATGTAAAACAAATGCTCAATGTCATTAATCATCACAGAAATACAAATTAAAACCACAATTAACATCTCTTGCCTGTCATAATGGCTATCAATAAATTAACATCTCATACCTGTCAGAATGGCTATCATCAATAAACAAAGAAATGTTATGAGAATGTGGAGAAAAGGGAGCCCTCATGCACTGTTGTTGGTGGGAATGCAGGCTGGTGCAGCCACTGTGGCAAGCAGTATGGAGTTTCCTCAAAAATTAATAATAGGACAGTCTTTTGACCCAGTGATATATTCACTCTGGGAATATATCCAAAAGAACACATGACACAACAACTCAAAAGAATATATGCATCCCTGTGTTGATAGCAGCATTATTTACAGTAGCTGAGATCTGGAAGTAGCCCCAGTGCCCATGAGTAGATGAGTGGGTCAAAAAAAGCTGTGGTACATTTACACAGTGCAATACTAGGCAGTTGTAAAGGAAGGAAGGCCAGAAGGAAGGGAGGAAGGGAGGAGGGAAGGAAGAAAATCCTACCTTTTGAGACAGCATGGATGGACCTGGAGATTATTATCCTAAGTGAAATAAGCCAGTCAGGGAAAGACAAATACCATATGATCTCACTTATAAGTAGAATCTAATGAACAAAATAATCTGAAGTACAAAATAGAAACAGAGGCATGGATACATGGAACAAAGACTGACAACTTTCAGAGGGGAGGGGTTTGAGGGACCAAATGAAAAAAGATAAAGGGATTAAGCAATACACACACACACACACACACACACTCAGACAACAGTGTGGTGATAGCCAGAGGGATTGGTGGTGAGGGAGGTAGAGGTGGGCAAAGCGTGGGAAAATGGGAACAGAAAGAGACTTTGCTCGGGGTGGTGGGCACACGATGCACTGTGCAGATGATGTTTTGTTGAGTTGTTCACTTGAAATCTTAATGGTTTTGTGAACCAATGTCACTCCAATAAATTCAATTTAAAAATTAATTAACTGATTAAAAAACAAAAGAAAAAAGTGCTTTTAAAATTTATTTTTATTTAAGTATAGTTGGTATACAATTTTACATTAGTTATATTAGTTTCAGGTGTGCAATAGTGATTCAACATTTTTATACCTTACAATATGATCACCTCACTTATTCTAGTAATCATCTACCACTGTGCAAAGTTATTACAATATTGACTATATTCCCCTTCTCCTTACACCATGGGTGGCAAACACAAGGCCCACAGGCCAAATCCAGCCCTTCACCTTGTTTTATCTGGTCTGATACCTTGTTTCTACCTGGAGGCAGCATCAGGCTCTCCTTTAACTGTTAAGGAGCAGTTACATTTATACAGTCCTAAAATTATATTCAGCCCTTTGAAAGAAACCACAAGGATGACGTGACTCCCCATGAAAATGAGTTTGACACCCCTGCCTTACATCCATCCTTTTACCCCTCCCTTCAGGTAATCACCACTTTGGTCTCTGTTTCTTTGAGTTTGTTTTGGTTTTGTTTGTTTCAGAGAGTGAAGCAACTTGCCCTTGGCCAAAAGGCAGCTGGGGAGTAGAGTCAGGACTCAAACTCAGTCTGCTTTCCAACCCAAATTAAATGAAGAACCAGTGAGGACAAGTCTTGTGTTGATGAGTAAGGGCTGTGGAGGTGGCCAAGAACACTCAGATGCACTTCATTAGACATAGGGAAGGTGTCAGAACATGTTAGGACTTTTGACAAAAGGACAGAAATATATGTTGTGGAGGTTTTCCTGAGAAAAATTATTGTAACAGTTGGGAAAATTGCTCCAGTTCCCAATTTGTTGTTCAGTTGTCACCATAGTTATACTGTTTTCCCAGATAGCTTACTTGCTCGGAACATGAGTTATGCCTATCCCGGTATGCACAGTCACAGTGTGGATGAAGGTTTTGATGTTCAAAGCACATGTTTAAACAGGCTGTAAGATCCCAGCTAACACGCACCATTTCCTGAACAAGACAACATTGCACACACATATGTATGAGAAAATGCTTTAAAGGTTGTTCAAGCAGAAGCATGTGTCATTTCATGGACAGGCCATAACAAGGGAGGGAGGGAAGGGGGAAGGAGTGGGGAGGAAGGGAGAAAGAAAAGATAGAGGTTTTCTTTGTCAGCAATGCAATATGCAGTTCAAGGTGGAGATTTGGAGCCAGGGTACAAATGCTAACCACCCTGTCCTAACTACAACCTATATGTCTGAAAAATTACTCAACCTCCCAATTCTCAGATATCTCATCTATAAAGTGGGGATAGTAATAAGACCTTACTCATGGCACTGTTATTGTTAGCAGACATGGGGCCTGGCCCTGACTGGGTATGTCTAGGGCCAGCTGGTAGTGCATGAGTTCTTGACTTTCATAGCAAATATTTGACAAAATAAGTCCAGGTGACTATGGTGGTACATTTATTTTTCTTAATTTATTTTTTTATCGAATTTATTGGGGTGACATTAGTCAACAAAACTACACAGGTAACAGGTGTACAATTCTATAATACATCATCTGTATTTTGTATTGTGTGTTCACCACCCAAAGTCGAGTATCCTTCCATCACCATTTATCCCCTCCTCTGTCCTCTTCTACCTCCCCTAACACCTCTTTCTCCTCTGATAATCACCATACTGTTGTCTGTGTCTATGAGGGGTTTTTAAAGTATACTTTATTGATTATGCTATTACAGTTGTCCCAAAATTTTCTCCTCTTTATCCCCCCTCCACTTTGCATTCTCCACCCTCCAGCATTCCCCCTCCCTTTAGTTCATGTCCATGGGTTGTACATAGAACTTCTTTGGCTTCTCTATTTCGTAAACTATTCTTAACCTCCCCCATCTATTTTATGCCTACCAATTATGATTCTTATTCCCTGTACCTTTTCCTCCCCATTCTCTCCCTAACCCCCCTCCACTGATAACACTCCATGTGATCCCCATTGCTGTGATTCTGTTCCTGTTCTATGTTTGTTTAGTTCATTTTTTTTAGGTTAAGTTGTTGATAGTTATGAGTTTGTTGTTATTTTACTGTTCATAGATTTTTATCTTTTTCTATTTCTTAGATAAGTCCCTTTAACATTTCATATAATAAGGGCTTGGCGGTGATGAAATCCTTTAGCACGACCTTATCTGGGAAGCACCTTCCATTCTAAATGATAGCTTTGCTGGAGAGAGTCATCTTGGATGTAGGTCCTTGCCTTTCATGACTTGGAATACTTCTTTCCAGCCCCTTCTTGCCTTCAGGGTTTCTTTTGAGAAATGAGCTGAGAGTCTTATGGGAACTCCTTTTAGGTAACTCTCTCCTTTCCTCTTGCTGCTTTTAAGATTCTATCCTTATCTTTAACGTTGGGTAGCTTTTTAAAAAGATTTTATTTTATTTTTAGAGAGGGAAGGGAGGGAGAAAGAGAGAGAGAGAGAGAAACATCAATGTGAGGTTGCTGGGGGCTGTGGCCTGCAACCCAGGCATGTGCCCTGACTGGGAACTGAACCTGTGATGCTTTTAACCTTGGGTAACTTAATGATGGTGTGCCTTGGTGTGTTCCTCCTTGGGTCCAATTTCTTTGAAACTCTCCTGGACTTCCTGGAAGTCTATTTCCTTTGCCAGATTGGGGAAGTTTTCTTCATTATTTTTTCAAATAAGTTTTTAATGTCTTGCTTTTCCCCTTCTTCTGGCACCCCTGTGATTCAGATATTAGAGCACTTAAAGTGTCCCATAAGTTCCTAAGCCTCTCCTCATTTTTTTTGAATTCTCGTTTCTTCATTTTGTTCCAGTTGGATGTCTATTTCTTCCTTTTGTTCCAAATCACTGATTTGAGTTCCAGTTTACTTCCCTTCTGTTGATTGGTTTCCTTTCCTTCCCAACTGTTGGTTCCCTGTATATTTTGCTTTATTCCATTTTGGGTAACCTTCATTTATTTCTTCATTTTGTGACCAAGCTCAATCCTAATTACAGTGTTTTGAACTCTGCATCAGATAGGTTGTCTATCTCCTCATCACTTTTCTATTTTTCTGGAGTTTTGACCTGTTCTTTCATTTGGGCCATATTTCTTCATCTCAGTGCACCTGTTATGTTTTAAGGGGACAGAGCCTTAGGTATTCACCATGGAAGGGCAACCCTCTTTGCTGCCCTGTAGCCCTGTCTGTGGGGGTGGGGTCAGAGAGGGAACAATGCTATTTGCTCCTCCACTCTAGTTCCAACAAACTCTCTTGTGAGACTTGGAGTTTCTCCCACTTTTGCAACCCCCATGGTATTTTATCACTAGAGGTTTTGAGTATTTAGTTTCTTGGTCAGCCATCCCTGCCTTGCCCTCATGGTCCACTCCCTTGCTGCAGGTCATCTCAGCCCAGCTGCCTGTCTCTGCCCCTGCTACCAGATGGCTGAATGTTTCTTTAACTCCTTGGTTGTCAGAGATCCATGCAGTTTTATTTTCTGGCAGTTCTGGTTATTTATTGTTTTTTAAATTGGTTGTTATCCTTTTGGTTGTGCAAGGAGGCAAAGCATTTCTACCTATGCCTCTGTCTTGGCTGGAACTTCCTGATGATACATTTATTAAAGATAGGACAGCAAAACAAAGAAAGGCTTAGCATAGAAGAAGCAACAGGAGAGCCTAGGCTGGGCTGCCTTAGCTCACTGGGAAGTGAGAGAAAAGGGGTCCTTGGGGAAAGATTCAGGTGATTAGCCTGGGGTAAGCTGCCACTGCCCATTGATCTCCTGATTGCAAGTCTCAGGGACCCTTAGATTTTAGGAGGTGCTCACCTGTCAGAGAGGAAGTGAAGGAAGATGGGGAGAAGGAAATGGTGTAGGTTGTTCCCCAGGGAGAGAGTGCTGTGCACTGGGTCCTTTGTCATTAGGCTTTTATTTATCTCTTGCAGGCAGGAGTCTTAGGGGAGGTCTCAGGGGGAGGGTTTCAGCAGAATAGTCATTAGTTTTCCAGATGTGCTCTTTCAGGGTTGTGGTCTCCACTGATTGGTCAGTGCCAGGGCAGGGGATCTTTAGTTATTGCAGTTGGTCCTGGTGTCACCACCTGGTTTGCTGTTTTTCTGGGCTTGGAGCTGAAATGCAACTGAGGCCTAGATATTATCTCTAGGGAGGTGACCTTCTGTATCTGGCTGTAAATTGCTCTACCATTGTGTTCAAGTGTCTGTCTCATTCCTCTTGCCAAAGAGTTCTCCTAGCTTCTTACTATGCTGTCTCATTATGAAAATAAAAATTAAGCGATACAATAAGTGGAGCCCAGATCCTGGAACACTTTAAGCCATCAATAGTTGGTGATTATTATGCTTTATTATTATCCTGAGTGTCTTCGTTTTTACTAAAGGACATATATTACATTTACCATCCAAAAAAATGTAAAGTTTGTTTTTCATGCTCCTTCACAATAAGCAGCAGCATGTGTTTTCTTGGCCTTTCATTGAGTCCAGCGGTTCTGAGAAGGAAATGACCACAGGGTATTTTCATTTTGACTTCAGCTGAAAGAAGAGGTGACAAATAGCTCGAGGAGTCAGATAATTTGCAACAAAGCTCAACTCTGGCCTCTAATTGTTGAGAACCCCCTCTCATTATGAGAGTTTCCTTGGATAGTCAAAGAAAAAAAATAGCTCACATTGTCTCCTCTCACTCACCATGTATGGAGAAAACCCAATTATCCCCAATTGGATTCATATTGAAAAATCTGCTCAGACACTGAATGACGACCATGGACTGAGCACTGTGCCAGGTGCTCTCCCTGCACTGTGTCACTTACTTCTCAGTCAACCTGATAAGGAAGCACTTGCATCCAGAGGCAGTGTGGTTCAATGGCTCAGGAGAAGGACTCCAACCAACAGGATGTGAATCCCAGGTATGTGACTTTATAAAAGTTACTCAACCATTCTAAGCCTCAGCATTTTAATCAGTAGCATGAAAGTAATATATGTCTCATGGGATGTGGTAAGGATTTGGAGGTCTTGAAGAAACCAAGAACAGTGACTGATATATAGTAAGTACTTGAAAGTACTTGATAAATATTGTTATTAGTGTTCTCACAACTACTTAGTGGCAGAGCATATAGAATGGACATATATAGTTTGTGGGGTTTTGCCCAATATGTATATTCCCATATTTTGAAAGCAATACCCCAATTTTATTTTGGAGTTCCGTGTCCATGCATTTCATACAGTATTGGATAGGCTGTAAATTAAATTATTCCAGAAAATATGAATGACCCAAGAAATGCTAGACATTCTTTCCAGGAATTTGACTCTTAAAGATACTGACAAGCCCTGGCCAATGTGGCTCAGTTGGTTGGAGTGTCATCCCATACACCAAAAGTTTAGGGGTTCAATTCCCTGTCAGGGCACATACCTAGGTTGTGGGTTCAGTTCCTGGTCAGGGTGTGTGCAAAGGCAATCAAGCAATGTTTCTCTCTCATATTAATCTCCTCTTTCTCTGTTCCTTCCTCTTTCTCTAAAATCAATGAATATATTTTTAAAAACTTTAATTAAAAAGAAGATAGTGACAAAATGGCTGAACCTGATTTGAAATCTAGGAATTAGATCCAGGAACAGCATGAACCAGGCTCTCCATTAGTTTCCACTGCTCAGATCCCCACACCTATTTTGGTCACATCCCTCCACACTATGAGACCCCTCCCAGGCTCCCTATGTGCATATTCCAGAGGTCATTCTGTGGCTTACAATGAAAACTCTAATACACCCTTCAAGAAATCTTCCTACTTCAGAATAGCCCTTTGCTCCAAATACATAACAATGACAGAAAAAAAATTAAAAGAGGAGCACTCTAAGATACAGTCAGCTCAAAAAAGAAAAAAAAAAGATAAATATGGTTGGATCCAGAAACCAGATAGCAACACAACAGGTTAGATGGCACAGAAAGCACAAGCCTGCTGAGCACTGTAGCCCCAAACAGGCAATATTCCTGGGGACCTGGTTTTTTTACAGGTAAGATGACTAAAAATTTTCCATGTGATGTGGAGGAAGGGCTCCAGTTCTCTGATTTGAGTCAGCTGTTGGAATTTGAATGCCCTGGTAGGGAAATAAGACTAAAATAAACTCTGACCCACTGCCTGAAGCACCAGTTTACTTGAGGTCCTGGATCGCGAAAGAATTAAGGCTGCCTGCTGGCTTCTTGTCTGAGCCTAGGATTTCTCTATTACCAATAATAGGATCTGTAAAACTCCATTATAATGCTTAGTCCTAGGTGGAAATAGATGTGGCTTACAGAAAGACAACTGTAAAATGAGAAACTGATGGACAAGGCAGAAAAGAGGAGAGAAAGAAACAGAATAAAACAAAACAAAAGCCCTAAAATACCCTACTCAAAATAAGCCAGCAAATTAATATTGCAAAAAATAAGGGAGATCCCAGAAAAGAAAAAAACTGAAGGAGTTTGTCACCACCAAGCCAGTATTACATGACATGTTAAAGGGATTTCTCTATGAAGAAGCAAAATAAAATATATGAATAATAAAATGACAATAACTATGTATCTATCAAAAATCACTTTAAATGTCAGTGGATTAACTATTCCAATCAAAAGATATAGAGTGCTAAATAATAAAAACAAGACTCATACATGTGCTTCCTATGAGACTCCACTTCAAATTTAAAGACACACAGAATAAAAGTAAAGGAATGGAAAAATGTATTTCATGCATTAAATAAAAATGAAAAAAAGCTGAGGTACCAATACTTATAGCACATAAAATAGACTTTAAAACAGAAGTTATAATAGGGTACAAAGAAAGACATTTCATACAATAGCCAAGGTATGGAAGCAACTTAAGTGTCCATCAATTGACAATTAGAAAAAAAAAGCTGTGAGAACTTGGAAGATGGTGGCAAGATAGGTGGGAGCAGAGTCCACTTCCCCCTGTGCACAGGTGGAACACCTAGCTGATCTTCTGAGGAACAGAGTGAACAGCCAATAGTATCCCAGCATATATGAAGGTTGGAGACCAAAACTGTAGAGGACATTGAAAAATCAGATGGTAAGGAGATAGCTTTGGGACATTAAGGTCCTTGGGACCAGCACGGGGACCAGGGTGGCTGCAGCCCCAGGCCCAGCACCGCTGGGTGTGCCACAGGATTCTTGGGAGAGAGCCAGGTCAATGGCTCCCTCCCTTGCCAAACAGGGAGGTTTGAGCAACACCTGGATGGATCTGGATTCTTGAAGTTGTTGGGGAAATACGTATAAAGTGGCAAATACACAGGGGCAGTGTATGCCCACTGAGGCTGTGGATGATAGCTGAGAAGAGTTGGGCCAAGACGGACCCTGATCCAGATAGTCTCCTGTCTTGTTGGAGAGTTGGGTTGTGTGATAGGCCAGGTGTTTGTTTGGAGTGGCAGGGTTGAATATGAGGAATTTTTTCAAAAAAAAAAAAGGTATTCAGTGGCTGGTTAGGGAATCCTCCCTCAGCAGCCACCTCCATGGCCTCCCGGCTGTGCATCCAAAACCTCTGCTTCCAGTACCACGCCTGTGCCCCTATCCTACCCCCAGCCACAGGGGCAGAGGGTGCCCAACTGCGCCCCTGACCCTAGTGGTGCACCACTGACCCAGCAGCCCCATACCCTCATGGCTGCCCCCAAAGCAATGGAGGCCTGTGCCTGCCCACCACCACTGCCCTGAAACTGCACTCCCACTGCACCAGTGGAGGCTGAGCACTTACACCTGCAGCTCCAGGGATGAAGCATACCCAACCCCAAAGCCCACAGGCACTGCACGCCCAACCCCACCGTTCCTGCTGCACCAGCAGAGGAGGTGTGCGCCTGGGTTCACTGCTGCACAGCGGCACCCCCACCCAATGGGGCAACTGGTGCTAAGAGTAAGGTGGAGATGCCCCCTGCAGAGGAGAGCAGCAGGGCTCAATGAGTCAGCAGTCCCCAAAAAGACGACTCAGTGGGGGAGCCAAATACCCTGAAGAGACTTAGGGAGTCCCTAGCATCTAGGACAGCAAATAGAGAGAAGGTGGTATGTGAGTTGCCCCTAATTGGGGTACCTCAAAGATAGCACAACTGGTGGACAACTGGGTGCAGAAGGGCACTGGGGGCCCGACAGTGAACTGAGGAACTGGGCTGGAGGCTGGGTAACTGCAAAGAGTATGGCTCACACCTGCCCCCATCCCCAAAAAACCACAGGAAGGGAGAAAAGCGAAATCAATTTCCCCTCAGCCTGCTTCAGCCAGGAAGAATCAACAGAATTGGCTTGGCCAGTTTAAAGACAGCAGGAGGCTTTTTTCCTTCCTTCCTTCCTTCCTTCCTTCCTTCCTTCCTTCCTTCCTTCCCTCCTTCCTTCCTTCCCTCCTTCCTTCCTTCCCTCCTTCCTTCCTTCCACCTTTTTAATTCCCAAAAGTGAGACAATAAAACCTGAAGCTCTAAAAGGACAAGAGTTAGACTCATAGAGGGGTCATCCCAACAACTGAGAAAATGACACAAATTTCACTTTGCTATTCCAGAGAACTTGCAAGCTATTGTATATTATTATTATTATTATTATTATTATTATTATTTTCATTATTTTTACATCTTTTATTTTATTAGTATTTTTTTATTCCTCTTCTCTCTGTTTAGTCTTCTTTGCTTGGTTTGTTAAATTGCATTGTTTGGCTGGTTTCCCTTGTCCTCTCTTCCATAGTGTACTTTTAATTTTCCTTCTTTCACTTCATTTGAGTTCCAAGAGCACACTATTCTAGGTCCAGTACTTCCTATTCCTGTTATTCAGATCACATAGATTCTGTCATATGATTGTTGTTCCATTACTATTCTAAATAACTGCAGTTCTGTACAACTGTAAATACTATACAGCACACCTCCCAGATCTTAGCTCACTTGACTGTTTCTGGAACTTTATTACTGTTGTGGTTAACTCTATTCTCTCACACACTACATCTATTTTCTATTCTTTACTCTCACTTTACCTCATAATCTCACCTCCCACAAGCTCATTACTTTTTAGATCCAACTTACAACCCTCCCCTTGCCCCACTAACAAGAGTCTTATCTTTTTTCCACTCTTTCTAAAAAGTGGCTAGTTGAGTAAAATATCAGTTAACACTATACATATCCAAATAATCTCCTATCCCTTCTCTACAGGTTGGTACTTTAAATACCATAGACTATACTCTTTCTGTCTTAATTAATTTTGCCTTCCCCCTCCAACTGATCACAAAAAAACAGTAGGTGGGAGCTGTGAACACCAGGATACCTGCTGGAAAAAGAAACTCACCAACAAAGAACCACCAACAGATAACAACTGAAGAAGGTGAAGAAGGGAGTGGAAGCCACACTAACCTCCACCCAGGACTGAACAGGAAATACAACTAAATGGTGGAGAAATTACCCAGAACAAATAACTGAACAAGAGTGAGAGAGAAGCCTCAAAAGCTCATACAGACAAAAGATTCAACTTCAACACAACCTATCCACACATGTGCAACAGAATACAAGCCATGGTGAATGGAGTGACCCTCAGTTAACCAGCTGGAGGGAAGGACACACCAAAGAAAGATCTAATGACAATCAAAACCCAAAGACATACAGAGTGCCAACATAAACAACAGCCCAAGACCATTGAGCTCAGGAGATAAAGGAAACTACACCACTGAATCTCACAGGTCTTCTACCATAGAAGTTCACACCATAAACCAAGGGAGTCAGGCAGATCAATTTAAGAAGCAGAGGCTAACAAAAAGAGTCTCACAAACAATGGGAAGAAAAAGGAACAATCCACAAATGAAAGGGAAAGGAGGAAGACTCAGAACGAATGCTAAATGAAATAGGGCAAAAATCAACTATCACATATTGAGTTCAAAGCACTGGTTATCAGGAAGCTCAATGAGCTCACAGAGAATTACCAAAAACTACAGGGAAACAACAATGAACTCACTGCAAACTAATCAACATGAAAAAGGAAATAGAAACTGTCAACAAGGACACAGAGGAAATGAAAAATACAATTTCTGAATTGAAAGACACAGTAGATGGAATCAAAAGTGGGATCGATGGAGGAGTTCCGGCCAAGATGGAGGCATAGGCAGTCGCACTGTGCTTCCTCGCGCAACCAAGACTGAAAACAACAAAGACTGAGAAACAATTAACAACCAGAGCAGAGGGAAATTAATTGAACAGAAGTCGGGCTCCAGTACATCCAGACGGGTAAGGAGCGGCGGAGTCGGGAGGCCTGCGAAGTGGGGTCGAGGATTCCCGGCGGGAAGAGGCGCTGGCTGGCGGGCGCGCAGGGTGCAGACAGCAGCGGCAGCAGACGGACCGATGGCGGATGCTGGGCGCGGAAGCGCGGAGGTGACTAGCAGACCCAGTGAGGGGCGCAGGGCAGCTGGCTGTCCACAGCCACACGTTTGCGCACGAACTAAGTGAAAAACGGGCAGCGCCGCCATGTTTCAAAGCTTAAGAGCCCCGTCTGGGAACTGAGGCCGGGAGACTCTCACAGGAGACTTCTCGGAAAAACCCACAGAGTCCGAGAAAGTACACCAGCCCACCGCCCGGGAGCCAGCACAGCAAGGGCCCAGTTTGCTTGTGGGAGGCAGTGGAGGGAACGGAAGTCCTAGAGAGAGCAGAGCGGGCGCCATTGTTCCCTCTCAGACCCCGCCCCCACATACAACGTCACAACCCAGCAACTGGGGTGCCCCGCCCCGTGAACACCTAAGGCTCCGCCGCCCTTATGAAATAGCCGCATCCAAACCAAAGGAAAATTAAAAAGATGGCTCAAACATATTTGAAAGCCCCAGAACCAATTTTTTTAAGTGACCAAGAAATTGCCAAATTACCAGATGCACAGTTCAAAGCACTGTTGATCAGGAAGCTCAGAGAATTGGTTGACTTTGGACATAAATTAGATGAACGGATGCAGGCTACGATAAGAGAAATGAAGGAAAACGCACAGGGAACCAATAGTGAGGGGAAGAAAACTGGGACTCAAATCAATGAAGTGGACCAGAAGGAAGAAAGGAACAACCAAACAGAAAAGAATGAAGAAACAAGAATTCAAAAAACTGAGGAGAGGCTTAGGGACCTCCAGGACACCTTTAGATGTTCCAACATCCGAATTATAGGGGTACCAGAAGGGGAAGAGGAAAAGCAACAAATTGA
>PVIA01017538.1:0-15421 GCA_004024845.1 Tonatia bakeri
ACCCAAGATTTTCTGAGCTTTCTGGCATGCTTAGTCCTTGTCCTTAGGCTAGATACCCTCATTTCCACAAGATGCTTGACACAGGTCTAGGTGTCACATGCAGATACAGAGAAAGTCTACTTCTTGCTTTTGGAATATGAGAAAAAAATTCTCAGTGCTCTCAGCAGACCCCTTCTTATGTTTCACAGGCCCAAGTTGGGTCTTATGTTCATCTCTAGACCAATCACTGGTAATGTAAATAGGATTATTTGGTTTAAACCAAATAGAGTATATCCTTCCTTTTCCCTGAGGGGCAGTCACCTGAATAAAATCAGAGTTCTATTAGTAGTGAAAAAAGAGGAAGATGACTATTTGGCCACTAAAAATGTGTAGTAGAGCAGGTAAAGGATTATTCCATTCCCTTATAATCCAGACTAAGTTGGGTTCTTTTACTACACACACAAACACACAGAGTCTTTATACAGGGTGGGGCAAAAGTAGATTTACAATTGTGAGTACTCAAAACAGAGTTTGTTTTTGTATTATTATTAATTATTGTATTATTTACCACATGAACTGCAAACCCATTTTTGCCCCATACTGTACTTCCTCATAGCACACCTTAACCTTGAAAGCAATGCTGTAGAAAAGTTTACATGAAGATAGTTTATTTCCCCAAATAAACTCAGAAACAGAAAACCAAAGTGAGGGACTGGAAGAATGAAACAGAGAAGGAGAAAAGCCAGTACAAGGATATAATATCACGGGCTTGGCCACAGCTGCGGGCAACTGATGCTTGATGCTTCTGATCCATTTTGAGAAGCTCCATGAAAAACATCTTAGAGCTGCCCGTCCATGGGACTAAAAGGGGAAGAATTCATTTATTTGCCTTAGTCTCCCAGTGATTACAGGCGGCTCCATGGGTGTTAACTTATCACCCCCCTCCAGGCTGGATAATTGTGAGTTCTGAGCCAGTCTCCACCCCTTAGCATGAGAGAAGCCCTGGGGCAAGAAGTGAGAGGCATCCATGGGCTGAGGACAGGCACCACCAAATTACACCTCTGTGAAGCTGCTCAAAGGCTGTCTTGTACTTGTTGCCACAGCAGTGGTTGGACAAGAGGTGGGGCTGAGAGGATGTGAAAAAAGTGTAAAAGAAGTGTTCAATGCATAGCATTTATACTGATTATAATTATTCATCATTTGTGGGAGTATTTAATATAAACCTCCTCCACCAGACAACAAGCTCTACAAGGACAAGAATTGTGTGTCTGGATTACTTTTTCCTATCCTTGTCACCTATCACAGTGCCTGGTACATTGCAACCATTCACTAAAAGTATAATGGATGGATGGATGGATGGATGGATGGATGGATGGATGGATGGATGGATGGGTGGATGGGTGGGTGGATGGACGGATGGATAGAAGAATAGATGGATGGATGTAACGAAAAGAAGAAGAAAAGAACCCAATTTCCAGACCCATAATTTCAAAGCTCAAATCGCTAATAATAAACTAAAAATCAACCCAACCTGGCCCAAGTAAGGAACCAAATCATCTGGGATTCCGTAGGTTTTGAGGCCTTTGAGGGGTTGGTTTAGGAATGGGCTAGGTCAGATCCTAACTAGTGATTGGTTTGGAAACTACATACCTAAGGGAAGGCATCTCCTCCTGCGTCATTCCAGCATGCATTTGGTGTAGGTCTGCAGGATACACAGGAATTCTCATTCAGATGCATTTTCTGTAGAGAAACTCCTAGTATCTCCTAGGTATGTGGGAGGTCAGTTCCTGAGGTTTCCTCAGTCAGTCCTGTGGGATCAATCTAGTGTTGATCTGGCCCACCAAGGAGTCATAAATTATGGTGCATAAGGTGGCCACCTAGTCTGACTTGAACCCCAATAGCCTCAGAGAGCCCCCATCCACTTCAAGATGAGGAGCAGAGGCCGGTGTGCTCAGTGCCCCCAAAGTGGCCATTCCATTGAGTATCACTCTACTTGGGGGTGTGTCTTTCTTATGATTTTGGATTTATGACCCTTTGTCCTTTGAAATTAAGTTCACAATTTCTAGGGTAGCAACTGTGTCAACCTTCATTTTTCAATCAACTCTAATATGTGTAGATGCTAAATAATAAAGATGACTACCCACTTCCTTCATAAAACACTTTAACTATAAAAGGTTCTGGATTTCTTTCCCATGTTATCAGACAGCATATAATCCCATGTTTGTATCTTGGTGTAACCTGATCAGAGAACCTGTCTGATAAAAGCCGTGTCTCCATCCTGCAGAGTTAAGGGCATTTATAGGATAGCATATCTTTTAATGACCATTGTGCAAATGCTGTTAAGACTATTATTTTGAATGATATTTCCCATCACTTGGCTGGGATTTGTCTGTTTTTGACATTTGCTTCCTTTTAAAAATACTGTATAGACTTTTAACTCCAGTAGACCTCCAGGAGAAGGTAAACCTGAGAGGTTTTTATAATTTAGTCCCAGAGATCTTTTCAGAAACAAGAAGAGCTTATTCACAATACATTAAGAACTTTCTCTGATCTACTTGCCAATTCACTGAGCCAGGTCAAAGATGTTGGCAGCCTCCTCTGTTTGGACTGACATTACCTACGGTAATTGCCCAGCAGAACTGTCATCTCTGGATCCCTTCCAGCCGCTTATGACTTCCTGCAGGAGCCACTGAGAATCTAGGTCTGGTTTATGGGAAAGACACATTGCGCCCCTTGTTGATGGCAGGCACAGCCAGTCTTTGTATCTGAGACCTTTTGGGCAATTTAAACAGCTCCCTAACCTAATCCGGGGGCTTACAGTTTCCAGGTGGATATTATTTGACTTGTATATGTTAAGTGTTATCACACAGAAACGAAGTAAGAAAAAGAAACATGGAGGGTGGGAGGAAACTTTTGGAGATGATGGATATCTTAAAGGCATAATTTTGTAAGGGTTTCATGAATATATACTTATCTCCAAACTCACAAATTGCATATATTAAATTTGTATAGTTTTTATATGTCAGTCATACCTCAATGAAGTGCTTTAAAAATTACAAGTAAATCAAATGAGTTGCCATTATTTTGGAATTAGTAATTCCCATAAATATTTAAATTTTGGCTTCTTTTGAAAAAGTCAGGAGATCTGGCACTACTGGAACCCACATTGGCCCATGAATAGGGCTCAGTAGTGGCCATCCTTTGGAAGGGAGTGGGCAGCCCACTTCGGCAGAGTGACTGCAGTAGGGTTACATCTGCACCGTGACAATCCACTTCTCATGTGGAATCACAACCTGGCTGAGCTCAGAGAGGCAAAGGAAGTTGGCATTTGGTGAACAGTCCCTTTCTGCCAGGCATCGTATCATGTCCAAGGTCACACCAGCAGTAAGTGGGAGAGTTGAAATTCAAATCCAGCTTTTGCATTTTCGTGTCCAGTGCTGCATCTCCTTACTTCACCACTTTGATTCTACCTCCGCATCCTGAAGTGTCATCTCAGAAATCTGTCTGGGCTGGGAGTCACGGAGTGTCTCCTCCTACGCTGCTCTCTGATGAGGTTGGCACTGGCGATGCAGCTCGGAGAGGACACCCTCCCGAGGGTGGGGCCGAATTACAGGCACACGTGCCGTTTACATCATGTGTCAGAGAAATGGGAGCCACCCACCATTTACACCATGTGGCTCTAATTTCCAATAATTTTGAATGAACTAAGATGTACCAATAACCAAAAGGACATCATTCCTGCTTCCAAAGGAAATGATACCAGTGAAGAGATAAGGAAGATAAATTTAAGGAAGAGAGAGGGAGAATTCCTTCGTGTTATCAGATGGCTCTCAGCATTAGTAGACATGGCATGAGCACCATTCTGTTGGTGGTTCAGATGGGTGGGCATGTGCTGGCTGCAGAGGAGTCGGTGTTTAAGGCATGGTCCCTGTCTCTAAAAGGTTTATACTCCAGCTGTGGGCAAGGGCATAGCCAGGAGAAAAGGGTGACAGCCACCGGCCGCACAAATGCAGACTGTCAGATGAGTCCGAGGGAAGGGAAAATAGTCTTCTCTGCAGGGAGATGCCCTTCCACACCCAAACCCAGCTCCACGGGCTGTTGGAGGCCTAGAAATGTCTAATCAATTCTTAAAATAAGGCTTTACTGGGCTGACATGTGATACTGTACTGTGACCATAATATTGAGCAAGACTTTCCTGACTCAGTAAAAACTAAAACCAAATTTTGCTTTGAGTTGATTTTCTATGTTGACTTCTAAGTTTTTTTGGAGGGGAGGGAACAGGAAGGATACCATACTCCTCACTCTTCATCTCCCTATTTATCCACCCACCCACCCACCCACCTCAATATGTCGTATACTAAACTGGGTGCCAAGAGTCCAAAGACCGGGGGCACAGTGTCTGCCTTCAGAGCATGCTCTGCCAGGGAAGGACATTGCACCTGCTACCTTCAGGGTTGCTTGGCAGTCACACTTGAGATATAAATGCCTCCTGGACAGAATAATAAGCTCACTAAATGGATTAAGCATCACAGGCATGTACTACATCAGTGGTTCTCAAATGATAATGTCAATACCAATCACCTGGTGTTCTTGATAAACTGCAGTTCTGATTCAGGTCCGGCGTGGCTAGATTCCACACGTCTTATTGGCTCCCGTATGATGCTGATGTTGCTGGTCCTTGGACCACTCTTTGAAGGGCAAGATTTTATTGCGCATCAAGGTGACATTGATGATTCTGGCCTTTTGAACACCAGAAAGAGTCACACTTCATAAATTCAAGGGTAAACATACCACCAGCAAATTCACTTTTTCAGACGCAAGAAACAGTGTTACAGGAGTGCTTTAGGCTGTAACTCCTGTCTCCCCTATCCTCCCCCATGCTTCCCCTTCCGAAAATTAAGAATTCAGTCCGATTTATTCTATCTCACAGAGCTTCTTCAATTTTCTCTCAAGAACGGCTAACTGTGGCTTTAGAAACCCACCGAGGACGTAGCAGTGTGGAACGAGGTGAGACGATGAAGAGCTAATTACCCCGAGCCTGCCAGGTCGTGCTAGGAATCCATCATGATCACGTTTCCCCGGCATTGCAGACCCGCAGAGGCACCTGCAATTCATCCTGAAGGCTCCCAGCCACGGGGCACCTCAGAGCTTGTGGGTGATTAAGAATGAATTACTAATCTTTCATTTAAAAGGAAAAACATGGGGACAGATGCCAGCTATGTTTACATTACTTGTAGAGAGCTCAGCAGTCACGAACACTCTCATTTGTTTTCTGGCAATGTTTCTTTTTATTTTTTCTACATTTTTAAGTGGCACTTGTTCTCTGGTGTGACTGTTGCACAGCCTTAATGATACGTTTGCAAATAATGGAAATTGCTTTCTTTCTAAGACCCAGAAGTCTTTGGGTGTTAGTCCTTCATAAGAGAAAAGAAATAGATAATTGTCCCACTGTTTCATGTTGGGCACACTGTTTTATAGTGAAAGATGGTTTTGTGGCAACACCCCATTAACATTTCTGTGTATGTTCTATGTTATTGTTTACAAACTCTGGATTGCATGACTTTCAATTAAAAAAGACTCACGATGTTTTTTTCAGGGCCACACAGATTGCCAACATCCATCCAACCTTGAAGTCTTTGGGGAATATGCCCACCCTCTAAAATTCTTACAGATGCACCTCTTTTTGATAAAATACTCTCCGTACATATGGCGTGTCCTTGGCACCTTCTCAAGCACGTCATATTTAATGGTGAAGATAAAGGTGAACATCACAATGGTTAAAAACAAATCACATTGTGATAGAATGCCCTAGAAAGAAACATTTCAGGGGATAGGAAACTGGTTCACTTAAACAGCTTCATACTAATAGGCACCACCGGGCTCTCAGTGTGCGTTGCCAGAAGAGGAGTCGGGTCAGGCCACACCAGGCTAGGATATGAATCATGGAAAGCCACTCCAAGACTATTACAGAATGGGATATGATATAAACCAGAAAGGGCTGCAGTTTAACCTCTGTGATTCATGCATTACAGCCTGTGGCTTCAAGAGAGGGTTAGGAGTCAAGATGACACCGGGCACAGGCGGGGCAAACTTGCAGCCAAGAGCAACAGAAACATCACTTTCTCGGCAGAGACCACAAAGCTCTGAGCATTATCCATTACCTAAGGTAGAATTATGTAACCTGTCAGTAGGATATACACACTGGGGGAAGATGGTTTTATGCTTCTTTTTTCCTGGTGTAAATATTTAAACTCCCCCATAACATTAGAGTTATGACCTACTTTTCTGGAATGAAATTCTAAAACAAATTGACAGCCAAACACTTGGTGGAATTTCTACCTGCCAACAGGTTTGTTTCCATTACAGAACACACAAAAGGCTTGATCTCACTCAATTTTCACTGTATTACTGCTTCCCAAACCCTTAAGGTCATTGCACTCTGGTTCCAGCTTAACAAGGATGGCATTCCAATTCCAGGAATATTCACCTATTAGCCGAACTGTCCATTTAAACCTTGCCTGGCCAATGATATTCTACATGTTTTTTCCAGCATTTGCTTTTGAGCTCTCTTTTACCTGGGTTTCTCAAATCAGTTCCCTGGAAAGATACCATCTCGACTTACCCTTCTCCATGCACAAGGTCATTAAAGGCGGCAGAAGTGCTCAGGGCTGAAGCCCCCCTAGAAGGTTATTGTCAAGCTGTGGGCTTATGCTGTGTATGGGCACATGAGTTGTCACCAATATCTATTAAGTTATGATGAAGATGATTTATAGTAGACAATTATTTTTGGTTGCCTAACTTCCATCTCACAGCACCCCGGTATTTGGAGGGTGAAGTATCTTCACCCCATTAGTAGGTTAGTGCTCTGAAACTAGACTCAGGCATGCAACAATTCAATCAGAGTGAACTTCAGGAGTTTTGTGGGAATGCTGAGAGAAGCAGTTTTCTCTTTCATGGTAGACGTGATTTTGAAAAGACTTCTCTGCCTCCCAGGTAGAGTTTGGAGCTGCTGGGGCTGCCACATGGAGTCTGGGAATGGGCTAACACAGTGGAAGGCAGAGAAACTGAACACTCAGGACTAAGTGAGCCCTGTAGCAATTAGTGTTCAAAAAGAGACGTATCCCTGGATTTCTATTTCCGGAGCCAGTAATTTGCCTTTTGAGTTAAGACAATTTAGGTCAGGGATTCTACTATTTGTTACAGAAATCCAGAATTGTCAGATTTTTTTTAAACCAAATATTCGTATTGTTCATTATTTTGTCATCTGGCATTTATAATAAAATGTCAATGAACTATCTCAAGACAAAAGTAGGGGAATATTTTTAATTTAGATATAATCTGCTGTTTTCACTTTTCTCCACAACTTCCATCCTTTTCTTCCTCTCATCAAGTGTTTTGTGAAGATAAAGGATGGAGTGTTAATAAGCACCACCATGAGTTGATTGAGTTTTAAGTTGATTTTTTTCTGTGTCTGAGCATATTCCCTGGTGTGCTGCTAGTGGTGACTCATCAATAATTTCCATGTTCGACAAGTCAACAATTGAGAGTTGGTTGCATTTGCTTTTAATAGGATGATGGCGGTAGTATTCGTAGTAGCAGTTAGCATTTATTGAATGTTTTCTGTATGGAAAACACTAGGCAAAGTACTCAACAGAAACTAACTCCCTTAATCCTTAAGCCTACCTGATAGGCAGGCAGTGGTGTGCTGGCAAGACAGCTCTGAGAAATGGGGAGGGAACCCTACTTTACAGAGTTCACCAATTCCTGTGGTATAAATACTACCACCAGGGCTAATTTCAAGCAGCCAATGGTTTGAACACTGGCTTGGGAAACCCTTTCCTATCTAATAGACTCCAGCACATCAGCGGAGGAAGCCGGGTGATAGAGTTGCCCGAATCCAGCCCTTTGTAAGCCAGGCCTGTCCTGCTCTGGGGCCCATACTCTCGACCTCTCACTCCTTTCTAATCATGGGCAGTTTTTCACCATCTATTTGAAAAAAGCATGTGGGAAGCTAAAGGTATCTTAAATATCCTTTGCATTCAGATAAATTCTATGTAGTGAGAGTCTTTAAAGAACACTTGAATTTTCTGTATGTTATGGCTAAGGATCACACACGTATATTAATATGACACTTGTATCAATATCTTTGATGAACAGTCACGAGGTCTTCTGCTATAGAATGTTTGAAGATAATATTTCTACATCTGATATGTCTGGGAATGTTAATGAAAATTGAAAAATGATTTAAAAAAATGGAGCACCATTTAAGGGTGATCTATCAGCATATATCATCCCTAAACCCTGTCCTAATTCCATGTTTTTTAACCTTACTATAAGCCTTCCCAAGAAGTTACCAGAAATTTATGTGTGGGTTTTGAGCCCATAAAAAATGCTGAATTATGATTAAGAATACAAAGTCATTGCATGTGTGCATAAATACCAAATATTTTCATACGACAGAAAATTAAGTAAATTATAACTGACAAGATGTTACTCATAATTATTTCCTTCCATTGCCTGTGCAGGCTTGACTACAAAGTCTTTCTTGGCTCACAAGCAAAGGGTTTTGCATACATTGTTTATTATTTCCAACTAAGTCTAAAAGCTACAACAAAGTAAAATTGATAACGATTATAAACATTAGATAATAGACATCTTTGCAAAGCAGGCCTCTCAGAGTTTACTAGATAATGGGCATAAAAGCACTTTGGAAAATTCAAGGCATTACACAAATGTGGGGAATTATTTTTGGGTAAAAAAATCTCAAGGGTAAATTTTCTCAACAGTTCAGTTTATACACATTATTTTCAAACTATATATTTATGACAAAGTAGAAACTCTCCCACTAAATACACATAATAAAAGACCTAATCACTAATATGGCTCTTGGAACTATACATTTCATGTATACTTTAAGAAACATCATTTTAGTTTTTTGGAAAGTTGATTACCCCTTTCCATCCCCTACCAAACATATTAAAGAAAAATAATTGTGTGTAGAAAATAAGATAGAATTTTGTATGGAGATGTTTATGTAAATTCTAGAATTTAAAACTTTATACCAAGAAATTAACTTTATTTTGGTAAGATACAGGTATTATCTGTTGGAGTTACGTAATAAAATATTTATGGGTGAAATAATAAAGTGTGAGATTTGGTTGAAAATATCCGGGAAGGGAGAATTGGGCAGAAGAGATAGGCTGTGTGTTGATAGTAGCTGAATCTGTGCTGATGGGTACGTGGAGTTTTTTTTACTAGCCAAAGATTTTTATATGCTTGACACTTTCCATAATCAAAGTTTAAGAAAACCCACCTCACTTCAGTTAAAACCTTGTGGAGCATTTCCGAGGCCTGCCTAAAAAGATATGAGGAGAATTCATTGCCCAAACACCCATCATTGCTGATCTTGCTGTTTTTGTGCATTCCAGTTCAGCCCACTTTCACAGTGCTGCCAAATTATGTCTCTAAAAATTAAATTAGCTCATGGGATTCCCTTGCTCACAAGACCTCTTTTGAGACCCCGTTGCCTGAAGGTTAGAGTTAGTGACTCTTTTCTCTTGTAACCCCTCAGCACTTTGGTCTTACTCTGTTCCAGAAGCCTCCCCTGTGCTAGGATCTTTTTCAGGTCTCATGTTTTTATCTCCTGCAAGACTATGAGATCCACAAAGACAGAGAACATAGCTTTTCATCTTTCTCTCTTTGAGATACGGTAGATGCTCCATAAATTTTTGGTGAATAAAATGAAAGTGAAATACAAACGGATCATACAAAAGCAAATGTTCAGAATACTGGAACCAAAACAGTTGATGATGACTAGACAGTTGTTTGTTATTGTTTTGGCTCTAACCCTTCTAAATAATGCGTGGAAGTTATTTATAATCAAGCTTAAAGGTGAAACAGTATTTATGCAAAAGATACTTAATTATCTTTTCATTGAAAAAAGCACAGGTTAATAAAACAGATATAATTTCTTTACTAATTTTAGATGCACCCAGCTAAAGAAAATCCAACCATTGGGAACACACTGTGCTCAACACGTGGTACCCTGGTAATATTCTCCGTACAAGGTTGCATCGCCTCATGTTTAACAGTAGTGATAAAAGTCATATTCAACTTGGGTGCTTTCTGACAAACAACAAAAGGAAGAAATAGATAAACTGGTCTTCATCATAATTAAAAATTATTGTTCAATAAAAAATGCTATCTGGGGAGTAAAAAGACAACTCACAGAATGGGAGACTATTTGCAAATCACATTTCTGACGAGGGTTGAGTGTATAGAAAGTATAAAGAATGTCTACAACTCAACAATAGTCAGTCAAACAACCCAGTTAGAAAATGAGCACAGGGCCTAAATAGACTTCTCCAGAGAAGGTATATGAATGGCCAGCAAGTACACGAAAAGATGCTCAATTACATTAGTCAGGGAAATGCAAATTAAAACCACAATGAAACAGTACTTCACACCTACTAGTATGGCTATAATAGTTGTTAATGATAATAATAATAATAATACAGAGCAAAATACATGTTGGTGAGGTTGTGGAGAAGTTAGAATATGCATATGTTCTAATGCATATGTGCTAGTAGGAATGTAGAATAGTACAACCACTGTGCACAACAGTTCTGTAGTTGCTCAAAAAGTCGACACATAATCATCACATGATGCAGTAATTCTACACCCAAAAGAATTATAAACAAGTGCTCAAATCCATATGTACCCAAATGTTTATACAGACACTGGGCCAATGGAGGAAACAACCCCAATGGCTATCAATTGATGTCCAGATAAACAAGTGTGGTGTGTTGTGCAACAGAGCATTATTCAACCACAAAAAGAATTTAAGTACTGATACATGCTACAATTTGAAAACATTATGCTAAGTGAAAGAAGCCAGACACCAAAGGTCACATATTATATAATTCTACTTATAGGATTTATCCAGAATAAGCAAATCCATAGAAACAGAAATCAAATTAGTGGTTGTTGGGGGCTGGACAGAGGGAGGAATGTGGAGTGACTGCTTAATGGATGCGGGGTTGCCTTTGGGAGCGATGAAAATGTCTCAGAACTAGATAGTGGGTACAGTTCCACAACATTGTGAATGTACTAAACATTACTGCATTTACGCTTCAAAATGGTCAAAATGGTAAATTTTTTGTTATATGTATTTTACCAAAATAAAAAAAAAATGATGTTTTCCAAGACCAACTTTCAGAGATTCTATTGTGAGGCACCTGGTATAGGACCCAGGAGTATGCTGTTTTAACAACTACCCAGGTGATTTGATGCATGTGGTCTTGGAAAAAATACTTTGAGAAACACTGATATACTGTTTCTATAGGTATTTACATTATTTTCATGATAAAAGCCTCAGATGTCTCAATTCAGCAAGGAAAATGTCTCAGAGGCGTCACACATTACCCTTCCAAGTTCCTATGACCTCTGAAGATGGAAATCTGCGAACAACTTCAATGATGCTTTTCCAGGGCCTGGTGCATAAACATGAGTACAGAGAACTTTCCCCCAAGACATCTGGAGTCGCGATCCTGTTACCTGACCAAGGCTCATCTGTCCTACATCCTTGGAATCATCCTTTTCCTCTTGCTCATGTTTCCAATGTGTTTTCTTTCTTTTGCTCCTTTCCTTGCAGGTTAAAACCATGCACACATTTCTGCCTTAACAAAGGACCTCCTTTGACCTTTGCTCAAATCCATACATAGCCAAGATTCTTGAAAAGCCAGTGGGTATTTTCTCTCAATTTCCCTCTGCCTTCTACCTTCCATTCCAATCCCAATTTAATCCACAGAATGAGCCTAGGAGATACATATTATTTTTATTCCATTCTACTATGAAGAAAAGGAGTCTTAGAGTGGTTAAGTGACTTGTTCAAGGTCATTCAAGTAGTAAATGTTAAAGAAAAATAATCAGACTCAATCTCTAGATCTCAAGCTCTTATATAGATTGAGATTATAAGAAGTTATAACAAAATACAAGTTCCATGAGAATAGGAGTGATGTGCCTTGAATGAAACAAACAAACAAACAAAAAACGGTGAATACTGTTCTTTTCCCTGAATCTAGAAGAGTATTTTAGTCAGTGCTCCATGAATATTTATGGAATCGAAACAGCATATAAATGATAGACAAAGCCTTAAGAGTAGAGAAAATCTAAGTAAGAATATCCAAGTCCAATGATCTCAACCTATTTAGAGATATAACTGTTTGCAAATTATAAACTCAAGTAAAGTCCTCCTGATTTGGAGGTCTGCCACCACTTTGTCCCAGGGAATTTCGTTAGGCAGCGGTTGGACACTGGCCCATGAGCACGTGGAAACCTCTGGTCTAAGACACCTCACCTCTACATCGCTGACAGATGGGAAGTGTTCAGCAGAAAGGGCTCCAAGTTGTGATTTTGTTCTTTGATCAGAGAGGCATTTTGGAACAGGAGGGAACATAAGAGAGGGTAGTTTTGTTTGGTGTGTACCTTAACACATCTGTCTGATAAAGCAAAGTGTCTGAGGATTGTGTTTTTACAAAGTTCCTCTCCCATTCTCGTTTCAATCAAATGCCCAGTATTTTAAAATATCCTCTGATAAGATCATTTAAAAGCCACATCTAGTAAGATATATTTTTCACTTTTGAATAAATTTTTGTGAACTTTATGCACAGTAAAACAATGATTTATTTACTCATAGAATTTTACCATAATTAATTACTTATCCTAAATAACTAAAAATTAAATACTTCACCTGTTTGCACTCTGGCATAGGAGACAGAATGGAGGGATCGGCATGAAGATGAAACAAAAATCGTAGGAAATGAGCCTAGTTCACCAGACTGCAAAATCTAATTTGCAAAATTAGTTTGGCTTGCATCATCTTCTTTAAGATGCTCTGTCCAATTTTCATTGAACCTACATTTTGGGCCAGGCATTGTGCTAGATGATGGAGACTCACAGATGAACCAGAACACTCCCTACTGTGACAATCTTGTAGTGTCATAATGTAATGTTTCACCATATCTAAAATATCTTAAAATCCCATTTCCAATGTGTCAGGATTATCTAAAATATAGCTTAAAGTGAAAACTCTACTTCCCAACCTTCTTACACCGCATGCAAACATTTAGCTTCTGTCTGGCCTGACATACAAAACATGGATTCCAATCACAGAACAAGAAGTTGAGTACACACCAACGAAGTTGCAAGCCCATCTCATCTTTGCTGCATTTTCCAGACCCCTGGAAAATGTTCTCTACCACTCTTAACCTTAATACTTCCACCTGAAGCACCAGGGTTGAACACAGACTTTTAAGAGAATTCCAATTAAGGAAAAAAATAAAAAGCAAAACCTGTTCTATTACCACAGATATATGAAGTATTCGAGAGTGGGCAAAAATTGAGAGGCTCCAGAGAACTCTTTCAGCAGGGCCAGCACATGAAGTTTGTTTTCTGTGCAGTGTTCCAAGGAAATAGTTTTCTTGCTAGTCACTGGAACAGCTGGTTGGGGATTTCCCTATTTTCGTTAGAGTGAATTAATTTGGCAAAAAAAAAAAAAATAGATGAATCTTTTCAACTCCTCTCCTCCCCCCAGCACACCAGTCAGCTGTACCTCAGGAAAGGTAAGAAGCAAAAAAAGAAGTCAGACTGTGGTTATTCATCTATAAATGACTCAGATGGCTAGGCCTTCCTTTCTGGGTGTCCCACCGCCAAGTAAGGGAATTTAATGGGAAGAAGGAAAAAAAAAAAACATGTTACTGTTTACAGACTCAATGCTTCTACTCTCCCAAGACAACCACATTCCGCTTCAGAATTTAATTCCCCAGAAGGAGGCCAGATCAGTTATACAGAAGGTATACACCCCATCTTCATTTCATTCCTCCACCACACCCACCCCCTGCCCAGGTTCTTAGTGATGGCCATATTTCTCCAATGCTAACCATTTATTCTGTCTTTCATTCAACAAGTACTTGTTAAGCCATTCACTGTGTGCCTGGCATAGTGATGAGAATTATACTCGAAAGAAAGATCAAACAGGGGTTTATAGTCTGCTGGGAAAGAATGACATAGTCGAGATGTAACACAAATGAGAACATAAGCTGGGGTAAATGTTGAGAAAAACACAGTATTATGGTGGCTTGCAAAAAGGACTGAACAGAGTCTGAGCTGGGAGCAGCTCAAGGAAAATGCAGGAGAAAGGCGAGGCCGAGGGAGCAGCATGTGCCAAGGCCCTGCAGCACGAGGGCACTTGGCATGCTAGAGGGTGGGATGCAGAGTGGGACTACATCCACCAAAAACAAAAGGAAAGAAAAAGAGAAGAGGGAGAAACCTATTAGAATTAATAAATGAGTTTGGTCAGGTTTCAGAATATAAAATCAATGTATAAAGGTTGATTGTATTTCTACACACTAGCAATGAACAATCTGAAAATGAAATGAAGAAAGCCATTTATAACATCATGAAAAAGAATAAAATACTCAGGAGTAAATTTAACAAAAGAAGTTTAAGTCTTGTACATTGACAACTACAAAAAGTATTGAAAGAAATTAAAGAAGGCCTAAGTGAATGAAACAGTATCTCATGTTAACAAACTGGAAGATTTAATATTATTAGGATCCAAACCAATCTAGAGATTCCTCACAATCCTATTAATATCTCAGATGATTTCTTTGCAGAAATTGACAAGCAGATCCTAAGGTTTGTATAAAATTTCAAGAAACCCAAAGTAGCCAAAACAATAGAAAAGAAATACAAAGTTGGAAGACATGTTTTCCCAAATTAAAAATTTATTACAAAGCTATAGTAATCAAAAGTGTGGTACTAGTATGAAGATACACATACAGATCAATGGAATAAAATTTAGAGTCCAAAAATAAACACTCATACCTTTATGGTTAATTGATATTTGACAAAAGAACCAAGACAGTTTCTATCGAAAAATAGTCTTTTCAATAAGTTGTGCCAGACAAGCAGATATCCACATGCAAAAGAATGACCTACCTCCTACCATACATAAAAATTACCTCAAGATACGTCATCAAACTAAATGAACTAGCTAAAACTGCGAAACTATTAGAAGAAAACATGGGAGTAAATCTTCTTCACCTCAGAACAGGCAGTGGTTTCTTAGATATGACACCAGATTCATAAGTGACAAAAGAAAAAAATGGACAAATTGGACTTCACTAAAGTTAAAACATTTGTGCTTCAAAATATATCATCAAAAAAGTAAAAAAGCAACTCACAGAATAGGAGAAAATATGTTCATATCATATGTCAGATGGAGGAGTTATATTTAGAATACACAAAGTACTCTTACAATGCAGCAATAAAAAGGCACTCAACCTAGTTTAAAGATGGGCACAGTCGATACTGAAAAAATAAATGTAGACAAAGACTTATTAGCCTTCACAAAAATTAACTAAAATTGTATCATAAACCT
>PVIA01017539.1:0-15417 GCA_004024845.1 Tonatia bakeri
AAATAACCAGCAGTGTAACTGCTAAGACACTCAGGTGATTTTGGCCTCCACGTGCATTTCCTTCCTCCACAACCAGGACTTTCCAGACATGATTCATGGCCATTGATAACTGTACCGTGTTTACAGATTTCATACTCTTAGGACTCTCTGGCAGGCGGGATGTGCAGCAGGGGCTCTTTGTGCTCTTCCTGCTGGTTTATGGCATCACTGTGACCGCCAACCTAGGGATGATCCTGCTGATCAACATGGACCCCCGGCTCCACACGCCCATGTATTATTTCCTGAGCAATCTGTCTTTATGTGATGTCTGCTACTCTTCCTCTGTGACTCCCAAGATGCTGGCTGATTTCTTATCTCAGCAAAAGAAGATTGCATATAATTTATGTGTGGTGCAGATGTTCTTTTTTGGTACCTTTGCAGCTGTGGACTGTTTCATGCTGTCTGTGATGGCATATGACCGTTATGTAGCCATTTGTAGTCCCCTTCTGTATACAGTTACCATGTCCAGGAGAGTGTGCATCCAGCTCGTGGCCACTGCCTACACCGCAGGTTTTATAGATATGACCATCTTTATCTATTCCACAACTCAATTGTCATTCTGCAATTCCAATATCATCAATCACTTTTTCTGTGATTTCCCACCCTTACTAGCCCTGTCCACCTCAGACACAACGACCACTGAAATAGCATTGACCATTTCCTGTAGCTGTGTTGTGGGATCCAGTGTCATAACTGTCTTCCTCTCATACAGCAACATCATAACTACCATCCTTCGCATGAAGTCGGCAGCAGGCAGACGCAAAGCCTTCTCTACCTGTGCCGCCCACTTAACTGCTGTGGCTGTATTTTATGGGACACTCTTTTCCATGTATTTCCGACCTACTTCCAGTTACTCCATGGACACTGACAAAGTGGCCTCTGTTTTCTACGCAGTTGTCATCCCCATGTTAAACCCACTGATCTACAGTTTGAGGAATAAGGATGTGAAAGGTGCCCTGAAAAAGGCAGTTGCCACTAAATTATGCACTGGGTGAAAGTGTGTTCAGTCACAAAGGTTTTATTTGTAGATTTTCACAGCTAAAGTTTATGGACATTGGCACAGTTTTCTGTAGTCTCACAAGTACAATTCTGGATATTTTCTTACCCAACTTTGTGCCTAAACTGAATGTGGAGAATAATCATTATGAATCTTTATTTCTTTGAACTAAAGAAAAAAAGTAATAGGTTTACTCTATTGTTTTGCAAAGAGGATCTTTGTGTACTGCTCTCCTCTATTCATGAGTATATATATCCCAGAGTGATATGGGCATAGTACCATCTTCCTCCATGTTTAAAGGTCCAGTTTTCTAAGCAATTATTTTAATAAATTTGCTGAGCCACAAGGGAATTTTAATAGTTTAAGTTAGCTTTGATTTTCTTCTTCCCACGTGCTTGTACCATCCTATAAATTTCCCACCATTAGACTTAGAAGTAATAAGTAGTAAATGATTGAATAAGAATAAATTAAAATTCTTCAATTCTTCTGCCTTAGCTCAAAGTCCCATAAATGCCAGATTCTTGTCTGCCTTGTTCAGCGGTATTTCTACTTTGTTATTTACAATGCTCATTTTCAGGATGCCATTCAAAAACACTGGTTGAATGAATGAAGGTGTTTCCCCTGCAAGACAGATGTAAAAAGCAGCCTTTGTGCATGAAAAAGAAAATAGCTTTGTTTTGTTTTATTCTAGCATGTTCATTTTACACAGAATTCAACTGTACTTCTTCTTTGCCCAAGGCTGAGTAAGTACCAGGGACACAGATCATGTCATGTATACAACTTCTCAGACCCTCTATTTCTCACCATTCTACCCCAGGGGTCAGCAGCATCAGCACCTCTAGATTTATGTGGCACATCATAGCCTTCCCATCAGACTGTGGGTTTGCCCTCTTGCTCTCACTCTGGGGAATGACAACCTGACAACTCTACAGAAACTGTATGAACGATGCTTGGGGGTCTACGACCTTGACCTTCTCTAATAGCCACGGTCCCCTAAATGTATAAATGTGCTTAATGTGTGTTACTTTATCTCCCTTTACAACATGTTCATAGCATTATACTAATGAATGTTTTTAAAAACAAGAAATTCCCTATTGATATAGTTCAAGTGGAAGAGTTACTAACAAAAATTTATGTTTGATGGAGAAAAAAAACAACCAAGTAGTACTTACATTACTATTCCAGTTGTAATGCCTTAAATTGGTTCTCTGTCAACCTGTGAAATAAACTGAAACCTTAGTCTAAACACAATTTAATACTGCTCATTGCTTAGTGGTTTGATGTTAAGTAATGCTAAGATCTATTTTAATATTTTAAGGTGATCGTACCTGGTATTTACATTATTATTGAATAACTATTAACAGTGTTATAGAAAACATTATATAATCTCAGGTTCTCAGACTATTCATTTAATTTTAAAGTTGCCACTTTATAAAAAAACCTGGAGGCTCTCTCTTCTTGGTGGAGGACAGAATAATCGACTGCACAAGGCTTCTCACTTAGGTTTTTTTCTCTTTATACACACACACACTCCTCCCTTTGACAAATAAAGTGTGCTTAATGTATGTTCTTCAGACGTCATAAGAATGAAACAACACACTTCTCAGCTCTGGTTAAATGTCCCCTTCTTCAGTCACAGACAAGTATTCTCCTTTCAGCATTGTACTCATATCATTCTGTTATCACATCACCATCTCCGATATGACATTGTGAGTGTTCTCAGTTCAAGGACTGAGCATTCCATGTCTATTATCCAAAGCACCTGCATGGTGTCAGTGACACAAAATGAACAAACAGAAAAATATATGCTAAAATGAAGTACTAGGTAACATTTTACCTCTAGTTAGATGTCACTAAAACCACCAATCTCAGGGTATGAGGCGTGGCAATACATATCTCATCATTCCCCAGAAAGTACATGAATGGGTGTGGATGCTAAAGTGATGGATCTGTAAAGACCTACGTATGATGTACATGCTAAGTAAGGAGCATTCATCTGTGAACATTCCTCAGGATTGTTTGCTTCATCTATCTCTCCTTCAGTTTCCACTGAAACTATATTATGAGCAGCAGTATAGTAGAATACATTATATTTTAAAACATTATCCAAAAACATATATTTTATAAATGAACATACAGGGTGGTGTAAGTGGATGAGAGTATAAGGGTGATAGATGGTAATGAAAAAATACAATGAAAAAGATCTATTAAAAATATCCTCATGCAAATGAACTACATTTGCAGAATCACCTTTTAATGATTATTAATTTCTGTACTTTGTTGAATATCCACCAGCCTAACAAGAGAAAAATATTTGAAACACACATTTACTGAATCATTATTCATTTAAACTGTATGCTAAGGATTGTGAGAATGTAGAAAAACATATCTATACCCATATAGATTACATAGATTGAGTGATAGATATCAAATATATATACATACATACACACACACACACACACATATATATATATATACACATATATATATATGTAAAATACAAAAATTGTGTACCAGGGGAATTCAATGTTATACAATTAAAGGAGAGAAGTTATACTACCCCACAAAATGCCACTTTGGCATACTCATTACTTTCAAATACAGTTACTCAAGAAAGCTGCTGTCTTGTAATACATTGGAGGCAGCATGAGTCCCTTGCTTCACACATTCTTTGAATTTATTCTGTCAAAAAATGTTGTGAGTCATTTTGTCTGTGGTCCCCTCCCCTGGATAAGCTAGCCTGCACAGACACATCATTTAATGAGTGGCATCTGTCCACATAAGGCAACTAATGGACATGGTTTCATCACATCATCATCTTCTATTTTTTCACTCTTTTCTCAGCCTTAAATCTGTTTTATTACTGGGGGGATGAAAATTTTTTCTCCATGGGCCTCTCACCTGACTTCTGTGGCCACCCATCAGGGGAGTCTTCTTCCAGAATCAGTAAATTTATCTCAGTTCTACACCATGGTCATCCTGGTATTAAACCTGTTGATTCATAGTTTGACAAACAAATACATAAATGAGACTACTAAGAAAGCCATAGGACTGAAGGTAGATTTCTTGTGAGATACAACGTTCCAAGATGCATCTAATTCCCTAATCACAAACTCTAACTGGAAACCCACAACAGCCTTACCAGCACACACACATATGCTCTCAGAAGAATTTCACCAAACACTCATTTTTCACTTAGTCCAATGCAGTTTATAGCCCCACAGTATGAGAACATTTAAAAGTTTTAAAATTGCTGCTTAAAGTTAATGCAGCAATGGATTATAGCTGGTTGTCTTAAAGCATATAGTAATACCTCAGAAAAGTGTGTGCACGTGCATGTGTGTGCGATCATGTGTAGATTATCCATTGACAAGGGCAGATCACTGGATGAGGGAAGAAGTCAGATTCCCTTGATTCACATGCCAGCTCTGTACCCAGATATTGAGCAGCACTTTGAATAACATACTTCATTTTTCTATGCCTCAGTTAACTATCTGTGAAATGGGAAGAATACAGTGCCTGTCATTGATTGTTACATGATTAACTAAGTGAAGGTCAAGAAGACTGCATATGCCACTTGAAGGACTTCATCCATATTAATCATAGATATAGGCTATGTCCCAAATATTAATCTTGGAATTATACTCAAGACAAACCAACGAATATGTTGACTCCAACACATGTACAAAGTATTCAACATTGGATTATTTACAACAGTAAGAAAGTGAAAACAACTCAGTTTTTCTCAACACATTAAATGAGTTGATAAACTTTTCCTTAAAGTGATAAGTTGTGCGTTTTTTTAAGATTTGTAGGCCATAAAATTTTTCCACAAACACTGAAATTTGCTTTTGTTTCATAAAAGAAACATCAATAATATATAAAGAAATGGTGCATCCCAGATTCAATAAATCTTTGTGGGCTCTAGTTTGCTGACCCATGATCTAGCTTAGTCAAATTACTGCGTGATGAGCTTGTACTTTGGAAAACTACTCAGCAATAAAGATGAATGAACTGCTTCCACATACAACACCACAGAGAAATTTTACAAACATAATGTTGAGTGAAACAAGCCAGACAAAGATGTGTAAAATATATGACTTGAACTGTCTACCTCAAAAACACACAAATTGACCTAGCGTACTGGACATCAATTTGTGATGAGTGTGGGGATGATTGCTGAGATGCTAGTGATGTTCTTTTTCTTTTGGCCTAGTTCTAGGTGCACATGCCAATGTATATTTTCCCCAGACACCTGTCTTTCAGTGACTGCACTACACAACAGCAATTGGACCCAGAATGCTGGTAGGTTTCTTTAGCAAGAAGTCAATTCCCTTCTGTGGCTGCTCTCTTCAATTCTTCATCTTCTGCACCTTTGCAGAGTCTGAGTGTCTAAAGCTGGAAGTGATGGCCCTGGATGGACACAAGGCCAGTAGCAACCCCTTCCTCTTTACATTCACCATGTCCAGTGGAGTGTGCACCCTGCTTGTGGCTGTGGAGCACACGATGGGGATTATAGATACTTCAATAAATACAATGTTAATATGCTGCTTATGTTCCTGTGAGTCAAAAGAGATTACCCATTTCTTCTGAGATGGCCCAACTCACCTACTGCTATATTAATGAGATTCTCAGGTGAATGAGTGGTGATATTCACAATCTTGGGCTTCATTAACTGATTACTGTATCAGGATGTTTTGTACTGATCGTTATATATCCTAGCACTAATGAAGACCAACTGTGCTTAGGGGAGGTTCAAACGTTATTCCACCTGCACCCCTACTTAACTGAGGTGGTAATTTTTCAGGGGACTCGATCTTCATGTATTTCAGGCCAAGTTGTTCCTATTTCATAGATCGAGACAAAACGAGCTCATTGTTTTACACCCTTGTGATTCCCATGCTAAACACTGGGACTTAATAGCCTATAATCTGAAGATGTGAAAGAGGACCTGGAACAACTTAGAAACAAAAAATGGCTCCACTGAAAAATTATGTATTGGGATATGGAGATATATATATATTCTCCCAATAATACCTATACTATGTTGCAAAAAGTTGAATTGTTTTTGATTCATTTGTTATGAACCACTAACTATTTATACTATGTTTCAGCCACAGCAAAATATGCCATTTCCTAAATACTCCATGCTTTCTTTTATGTCTTGAATGTATATGTGGTACGGTCTCTTTGTACAACTGCTGCTGAATTCTAGTTACCTAATTTTTATGGCATTGATCTTTTAATTGTACATTCATTTAATTTTCTAAAGCTTACTGAGATTTCCAAAGTATCTATTCAACTTCTATGTGATTTTATTCCACAGCAACGCCTGAGGATTTTGTACTCAGGCAGCTTATCATCTAGTGGAAGTGATGAATTTTGATAAATGATCATTCAAATCATTTATAATAAACTATAACTATTCCATAATGAAAAAAGACTAGGCACTATATATCCGAAAAATATTAATCAAATAGAAGGAAGAATAAATGTGCTTCCTCATATGAACACAATTACCTGCAAACAAAAAGATAAGTAGGAATTAACTTAGAGCTTCAAATTGTTAGAGAAGCATTCTAGGCAGATGGATCAGCTCTTACAGAGGCCTTGAGTTGGACAAAACCATGTCATTTCTCTGGGATTTAAGAGCTTAGCCACCAGTGTGGCTAAGGTGTGAAAAGCAAAGGGGACTGGCCTCATGAGTCAATCCCTGTGCTGCAATTCACAATATATTGGCTTCCTCCAGGGGCTGTCCTTCCCTCCAGCACTTTCTGAATTCATCCATACACCACCAAGTGCCTTAGGGCATTGTTGAATCTATGACTCTGTTTCCTAAACATTGCCATCAAGGTGAGGTTTCAAGTACTCTGAGATTCAGGACTGGGCATTCTATTTCTTTACCCAAGCACTAGCATGGCACCTGAAAGAAAGATATCCAACATGTCCACTGTTATAGAATGTTTGTACATCTAAGGCAGAAAAAATTTCCCTGACAGCCTAGTACAAGCCTTCGTTTCATTTTTTGTATTTTGTATGGACAAACATAAAGTGGTTGTGGATGTCAAAATAAGGGAATGTTAAAGACATACAGATTAATTATTTGAAAAATAAATAAGACAGCATTTATCAAGATATCTGTCAACTTCACATGCCTCTGCTCTGCTTTGTTGATGATAAAGTCCCTGGAAGTGACTTGTTTAGTGAACAAGGACAAGGACATGAATTTGAAGGTTCACACAAGAAGCAAAGACAACCTTAACTATTTATACAAACCAGAAGTCATTCAATTTCTAGATGCCTTTACAAAATGCCTTCGAGAGAAAATGACAGGGAACTAAAGAGCTGGAAAATTTTAGTTTAAGGGAAAATGCTATAAGCCTAGTAAGTAACGCATATGTTAAAGCTATTGTTTCAGAAACTACAGATAGATAAGGCCCATCCTGGTTCCTGGGAAGGAGAGCCAACTTCCGGGGGCACTGTCAAAGACCACCACCCAGGGGACAAGTGGAGGCATCCAGGCCATTGTGTTCCAGGGAGAGACAGACAACCAACCTGGGAACAGCTACCTGCCCCATAAGAATGTTAAAGTTTCCTTCACCTAATTCTCCCTAATTTTCAAAACCCCTCACTGCACCTTCTTTAGTCCCTGTTGAAAAATATGTTGGCTTGGAAAGAAAATGTGAGACAGTTTTGTTGGAGTGTGAACCTGCCATCTTCTCAGATCCCCAGTCATCTGAATAAAGCACCCATAAAAATTCAATCCCTGTTTCTGCTTATTGGGTTTAGCATGTGACAGGCAACATGAACATGGAGTCTTTTACAGTCTCAAAAACATTTCAGATTGCTAGGGAAATCCAAGGAGGACAATGAGACTGCTCTGTTCTCTAAGGAGGTATTGTTTCTGAGATTCTGAAACACAGTATGGTAGAAAAACAACAGGAAATGCTACCTGTGGTAATAATACATCCATTTTAACCCATGGCCTTGGAAATTTTACCTGTGGACTGGGTCCTGTCTTGAACAGCAACATGGCAGGAGTGCAACTGGACTACACTAAAGCCCAAGCAGAGATGGGTGTCAACCCTACAAGCACAAAGATAATAGCATTGAGCTAGAACACTATTCCCCTATAAGACAACTGAAAGGTATTTAAATTCATATTGCCTATGCTTCTACCTACTATAAACACAGATGAGTCTAATATGTGAACTAAAGAGAACTAAAAAGAAGGGAGAAAGTAGAAGGCTTTAGCAATCCTAATGATCTGTTTCTTGTTCTGGATGCCAATTGCTAGGATCCTTTTTAAAACAAGTTGCATACTTACCACTTAAGCCCTTTCTGTGTGTACATGCTGTACCATGACTCACCTAAAGAGCAGCTGCCATGAGATTCTCAATATCAACATCAAGTACCTGTTTGAATGTGGAATATAGATAGCTCCCACTCACTGACGGAAGTCAGAATTGATTTTTAACTTTGGAAAACTACATGGCAGTTTTCTGTTGCGGCTGCCCCTGAAATCCCACCAGTAGTTTTGTATCCAATAGAAATGAGATCAGAAAAGACACTCTCTACCTGTCACTACCAAATCCTAAAACCAATGACAGTGATTGAATCTTTATGGGTGCTTTATTCAGATGGCCCTTGATGTGAGAAGATGGTGGGTTCATACCCTAAGAAACCATCTTCCCTTCTCTTTCCTGGCCAGAATTTTTATAAAGTGGGGGTGAGTGGATAAACAAGGAGAGGTGAGAGCTTTAAAATTCAGGTAGGATTCAATGAGCAAAGCTTCAGCATTCCTGTTCTGGGCAGTTAGCTGTTTCCAGGGAGTGGTGGTCATCTGGAACACAAAAGATCCGGATGTCCCCATGCAGTAACCCTCTATCAGTGCCTCAGGTGGTGGGCTTTTTTTCCCAGGAGCCAGGATGGGCCTTATCTGCAGTTTCTGAAATGAAAGCCTTAACATACACATTACTTGCTAGACTTACAATTTTTTTACCTTAAGCTAAAATTTTCCAAGTCTCGAGTCCCCTAACAGAAAAAAGAAAGTATGTACATGCAAAGCTTGTACAAAAATGATCAATGTAGCATTGTTTGGGATTTGACAAAAATATGTAGTATGATTATTCATTGGAATACTGCACAGGAAAGAGAATGAATAAACTGTCCTCACATGCAACGGCTTGGGGGAATCTCAGGTACATAGTACTGAACAAAAGGATACAGACACAAGAGAATAAAAGCAGAATGATTGTAATTGTGTACGCTTTATAAAAACATACATAACTATTTACCATTTTGGCATCCATTGTGTTAGAGTCCACAGTCTATGAATGGCTAGTTTTCTGATTTTTGTTCAGGGCCTGGAAGTTGGGGCATTTTAACCTTCAAAAATGTACATTTTAAAATATACATATATGTATCTTTAAAATTTTTTCAAAAAGCAAAACCTATTTACTATCACATTGTAGGCAATTGTCTGATTTCTGTTTTAGATTTCTCTAATTTTTATCTTTATTGGACTGAAAGTATGCTATGAAACTTATTAGAAATTCTAAATCTCTAACAGTTTCTTATATGCACACATTTTCAAAATATTACTGTAAAGTTAACAAAGCCTACAACTTCCATAAACTATTTCATTAAATGATTGCCTTTTGTCACCAGAAAGTGCTACCTCGCTGACATTTTTAGCAGCCTTCAGTCAGTATTTTCCTTATTCCTGCACCAGGAAGCCTCACTGACCTGGTTTTCCTTGGAGGCAGTGTCTTGTGCTGCACTTTGTGATAAGGACCCATGCCTCAGGGACACACAGCCATTATCTGGGAGAAGGACATTATGAGAGGACTGTTCTCTCTCATAAGACAGTGTGGGGGGCACCTGTAACATCAGGAAAACCCTGTAGACATAGAATATTTTCTCCTTGTTTGCTCTAAATTATTAAATTGTGTTGTGAATCTTCCCCTGTCAAGACATACTGAAAGAAAGCCATTCTGTTAGAGCATAAAGCTTTTAGGAATAAATTTAAATTATCTACTTTTTGACAATATATTGCTCTCCATACCCTGGATGTCATGGGGAGTGGGAGTTACACTGCAGGGGCTCCCGTGTTTATGAAGATGACCTTTGGATCCTGCTTGAAGGGAGTGTTGCCTAAGGCAGCTGGAATCCCTGGAGAGGGAGCACCTGGGGGGGAAATGAGTGTGGGGAGGAATCTGAAGAAGGTGACCAAGGAGGACTCTGGCTGCTCCACAGATACCCCAGAGAAATAAGACAGTGGTTAGAGCTCTTCAGTCCCACAGGTACAGCACTCTCTTGTGTTTAGCTGGTGGAAACATTCTTAGGTGGTTTTCAGCACACTTACCTTTTTTTTTAAGTGTGTAGTTCTTTCTCAATCACCCTGCCTGTAGAAAAATAACACATGGTAAAACATATACTTAATTATATCTGCCACATATTCCTGAGAGACCGTGTTCAACACCCAGGGACCAGACACAGAGATGGCAATATGACCCAGCTCAGTTAGGAGACAGTGCTGAACCCTGCTGCAGACAGACTGGGTGGAACACGGAAGTCAGTGCACCGGGTGGACAGGGAATCGCTGTTTGTCTGGTTTCTCTTTTAGATTTCTCCTATTTTATCTTCCTTGGACTGAATTTGTCCTATGAAACCTATGGAGGGTGTAAAATGTTATACAGAATTTTAAGTACTTTTATCAATCTAATTACTTTAAAGACATATACATAAATGGTGGGATAAACAATAAAATGCAAGCATAGATTGAGGAGATGGGAGGATTTTTTATTTTTAATTCCGTACCTGTACATTTCACATTTTTAATTTTTTTCAGTATGGACATTTTATCTGTTTGTTTGTTTATTATATTTTTACAGTTGCATCATTTATGCCCCTTTATTCCCCTCCACCCTTCAAACTCTCTCCCACCCCCATTCCCACAAACACCAGCCTTTAGTGCATGTCCATGGGTCATATATATAAGTTCTTTGACTTTTCCATTTCCTATACTTTGTATATTTCTAAAAGAAATATTTCCTTTATTTAAAGATCTGTCTACAGGAACAGATATTCAAATGTTTGTTCCAAGGATTTGCAAAACTGCACGTTGATCACTAGATCATTAAACGGATTTCCCTTTTCTGTTCTCCTAGCTTCAACTCCACTGTCACTATATTCTCACAGAGCAGAAGGGGTCACATATGACCCGCCTAGCATATGGATGGGGTAAATTGTAACAGTGGGCCATAGCACTCAGTGGACCTCCAAAGACCAATTCTTTAAACCAAAGAGAGGTAGATTTCAGAGCTAATCAAGGAAAAGAGGAATCCAAGAAAACAATAAGAAACTTCCTCAGAAAACTTAACATGGAACTGCCTTTTAACCCAGCATTTCCATTGCTTGGATTATACCTCAAGAATCCTGCAACACCAGTTCAAAAGAACTTATATATGCCAATGTTCACAGCAGCACAATTTACAATAGCAAAGTGCTGGAAACAGCCTATGTGCCCATCAATAAATGAGTGGATCGAAAAACTGTGGTACATTTACACAATGGAACACTACACAGCAGAAAAAAAGAAAGAACTCTTACCTTTTGCAACAGCATGGATGGAACTAGAGAATATTATGCTAAGTGAAATAGGCAAAGCAGTGAAAGACCATAGGATCTCACCTATAATCAGAACCTAACCAATAAAACAAACAAACCAGCAAAATAGAACCTGAGACATGGAAATAGAGAAGAACCTGACAGTAACCAGACAGGATGAAAGAGGGACCAGGGGAATAACAGGGAAAGAATGGTAAGGGTCAAGACAAGGAACATGTACAAAGGACCCATGGACAAAGACAACAGTGGGGAGGAAAGGAAGTGGAGGAGGGGAGGTGGGTGGAGCAGGGGAGAGTAATGAGGGGGGATGGAGACAACTGTACTTGAACAACAATGAAAAAAAAAAACCAATCCAATGAGCAGAACTCACCAGAATTTTCACCTGTAATCCTTTCTCAATCTTATACTCTACCTTTGAACTAAGCATAAATAGAAGGCTTTAAACAAAAAGAAAACAATAAGCAGTATTTCAATTTTGGGGGAAATGAGGGCAGAGGTCAACATGACTTCTCTCTGAATTTACTGGACTGTGGACAGATAAGGACCTTTATCCTGGGACTGACACATCTGTTCTGTTGGTGAATACATCCTGTGGATTCTAGTTGATTAGAGGAAAGTGACTCACACAGAAATACACAAACCCTTTCTTACTTCTCTGTCAGCCTTGAGACCAGCGTGCCTGGAGTCAGGTCCCAAACATTCTGCAGAAGCTCTGCTGAACAACAGCCACTGTCAGAGGGAGCTTGGTTAGCCCAGGCCTATTCCAGGCTAACTGTCACTCACGGGGACCCTCCAGTCTCTTCTCCAGCAACCACCACCCTTCTGTTCCAGTGGGTCCTGGATCACAGACTTTCTCTATTCCTGTCTATTGAGACTGAATGGCACAGGAGGAGATAATAGAGAATAGAACAAGGAAATTTTATATCCAGAAACCCACCATATGTCTGCCCAACCACAATTGTAAAAATGAAAGGAAATAAAACAACACAGTCATTATTTGTACCTCTCAGCTAACTATGTTTCTCAATTACAGGATATAATATAGCCTCTGCATTAAGGAAAAACAGCAACAATCTTAACAGAATGTGTGAGTTACTGAGCCAATTAATTTAAGAACTATTGCCTCAGCTATGAGAACATCAATTTCTTAATCACTACGGAGTAACAAAACTATCATAACTACTACATAGACTGCTATGGAAATAGCATGATTTAATATAAAAACTGTACCACAAACTTCGTAGAATGCTATGTAAATGTAAGAGATATTTTCACTAACATTTATTCATTTACATTCTATAACATGTATTTCCAAAGATTCAGATTTCCTCACAGAGTTCTGTTATTGCTTACTGCTTTTTCTAATTATTGAAAAATAGAAAAACTCAGCCATTTAACAATAAAATAAATGATGTTGACACTGCATGTCCATTTCCTTCCTCCACAAGCAGGGATTTCCAGACATACCTAGTTCATGGCCATTGAGAACTGTACCAAGTTTATGTACTAGTACTCTTAGGACTCTGGCAGGCGGGATGTGCAGCAGGGGCTCTTTGTGCTCTTCCTGCTGGTTTATGGCATCACTGTGATCGCCAGCCTAGGGATGATCCTGCTGACCACCATGGACCCCCGACACCACACCCCAGTGTATTATTTCCTGAGCAATCTGTCTTTCAGTGATATCTACTCCTCCTCCACTATCTCCGCCAAGATGCTGGCTATCTTATCTTAGTAAAAGAAGATCGCATATAGTTTATGTACCGTTCACGTGTTCTTTTTTGCTACCTTTGCAGATGTGGAATGTGTCATGCTGTCTGTGATGGCATGTGACCATTGTGTAGCCATTTGGAATCCACTTCTGTGTACAACAATCACGTCTGGAAGAGTCTGTACCCAGCTAGTGACCATTGTGTACATCCAAAGTCTGGTGTATTCTCAATCGTTACTTTTTGCACAATTCAATTGTCATTCTCCAATTCCATTATCATCAAACACTTTTCCTGAGACTCCCCACCCTTACTAGCCCTGTCCACCTCAGACACAACCATCAATGAGATAGTGATGTTCACTTGCAGTAGCTGTGTTCTGGGGTTCAGTATTGTCACTGTCCTCCTCTCCTACAGCTGCATCATAAATACCATCCTTAGAAGGAAATCAGCTGGGAGCAGATGCAAAGCCCTCTCTACCTATGCCTGCATTTAACTACTGTGGCTATGCTCTATGGGACACTCCTGTTCATGTACTTCTGACCCAGCTCGAGTCACTCCATGGACACAGAAAAAGAGGCCTCTGTTTTCTACACAGTTGTCATCCCCATGTTAAACCCACTGATCTACAGTTTGAGGAATAAGGATGTGAAAGATGCCCTGAAAAAGCAGTTGGCACTAAATTATGTTCTGATGGAAGCCATGTTTTCACCCAAAGTGTTTATTTGAATATCCTGAGAGCTAAAGTCCAGGTATTTTTTCAATTGTTTTTCAGCTACAATTTTTTCACCTTTTCCCCTATTGCTCTTCTCTATGCTTCCAGCCCCCACATCTCCACAGACAATTTCCCACCATTCCCCATGCCCCTGCTTCCTCTATTTGTGTTTCTTTGCTTATTCCTTCTCCTTCTTTCTCCCTTTATATTCCTCCCTTCTCCCCCCTGGTCACTGTCAGTTTGTTCTTTACTTCCTAGTCTCTGGTTCTGTTTTCCTCATTTGTCTGTTTTGTTGGTTAGATTCTACTTATAGATGAAATTATATGGTATTTGTCTTTTGCCACCTGGCTTATTTCACTTAGCATAATGTTCTCCAGATCTGTCCATGCTCTCACCATGTTAGGAGGTCCTTCTTTCCCTCTGCTGTGTAGCATTCCATTGTATAAATATCCCATAGTATTTTGATCCACTCATGTACTGATAGGCACTTAGCTTGCTTCCAGCACTTGGCTCTGTATTGCATAGCAGCACAAATTGTGCTGCTATGAACATTGGGGTGCATCAGTCTTTTGAATTGCTGTTTCAGGTATCTTAGGGTATAATCCCAGCAGTAGAATTGCTGGGTCAAAAGGCATTTCCATTTTTAAGCATTTTTTAAAGATTTTATTTATTTATTTTTAGAGAGGGAAGGGAGGGAGAAAGAGAAAATCATCAGTGTGTAATTGCTGGGGACCATGGCCTGCAACCCAGGCATGTGCCCTGACTGGGAATCAAACCTGTGATGCTTTGGTTCGCAGCCTGCGCTCAATCCACTGAGCTACTACAGCCAGGGCCATTTTTAAGCATTTTGACATACATTTCTATTGGCTCACTAGTGATCTTTTTACATATTTTTCATTGCTGATCATTGTGTCTAAATGAAATGTAGGGGGCAGTCATTATAGGGCATAATCTTCTCCAGCTAAGGGAGATTAGTAATATGTTTACTTTAATCTTTTTCAAAGAGGAATTTTTTGCCTCCTTCTCTATTCATGGGTAAGTCCCAGTGAGACGCCTCAGGCAGAGCCACCCTTCTACCCATGTCAGTTGAACTCACTCTCCCAAGGTTCCATTTTTTCCTGGAACAATGGATATAATAAGCTTGCTCATTCAAAAGAAGTTTAAATACTTAAATATGGTTTGTCTTATTCCTATGCACTTGTATCACCCCATAAATATTTCATCATAACACTTAGAATTATGTATAGTGAATAAGTAAATAAGAATTTTTTTTTTTTTTTTTTTTTTTTTTTTTTTTTTTTTTTTTTTTTTTTTTTTTTTTTTTT